>OMKZ01026454.1:0-11295 GCA_900302535.1 Neoniphon sammara
CTTGGTGCATGTCGGGATCATGCAAGTAGTGCGAGAATGTACATTTTGGCCTGAGGGTGGGACTAGAGGAAAGGCCATGAGGTCACCAAAGTTGACAAGGTTCATCCTCAGAGTAGCATGAATGTGCTCACTAAATATCATGGCAAACTATCAAATTGAAGAGACAATAAACATTTTCGCCTAAGGATGACACTAGATGAAAGATAGTGGGGTCACCAAAACCAAGAGGAATCTTCCTTTGGGGAGCACGAATGCACTCACCAAATATCACGACAATCTGCTAGTTAGATTTAGTGATTTATAATGTTCAAATCTGAGATTTTGGTCTGACGGGGCACGCTAAAGGAAAGGTCATGACGTCACCAAAATTGAGAGGGTTCATCCTCTGGAGGGCATGACTGTGTTCACCAAATGTCATTGCAATCTGTCAACTAGATTCTGAGATATCAAATGTGACATTTTTGGTTCAAGGGTGGGGCTAGATGAAAGGTGATGGTGATACCAAAATTGAGAGGGTTCATTCCCTGGGAAACATGAGCACACTCAGAAAATTACTTGGCAATCTGTCCAGTACATTTAGAGATATTATGAACAGGTCAAAAGAACAGGCTGAGGGTGCCACTAGAGTAGAGGTCATAGTGTCACTACAATCAAGGATTCTTCCATCAGGGAGGATGAATGCATTCATTAAATTAGCGTTAGCTTAGCATAAAGACTACAGGAGTCTTTAGTCTAGCTCTGTCAAAGTGAAAAAAAAAACTTAGAGCAACTCCTGTTGCTGTTTGAAATTTGAAATACAAATTTGAAATTTGAAATACATGTCTTGGAATTAAAAAAACGTTTTAGGAGAAGTTAGATGGTAGGAACTATAACCGCTTTAAAATTTGTGATCATCAGTTATAGTTCCTACCATCTATCCTAAAATGACACTTATTTAAAAAAAAAATATCCAAGACGTGTATTTCAAATACACTTGATACATTGTTTAAATAAGACAGCTTTGGAGTTGCTGTAAGGTTTATTTTTTCACTTTGACGGAGCTAGGCTAATGACTCTTGTAGACTTCAGGTAAATGCTAAGCCAACATGAAATGCTAACTATAGAAACTGAACAAGTGGATGTACAGAGGTGAAAATGGTATTGAACATCTTGTTTCAGTCTGGGTAAGTTGGAAAAAGGGTATTTTTCCCAAAACATTGGAGTATTCCTTTGAACTGGCTAATGGCAGGAAGGTTCCCAGTTCACATCCCCAGACAAAAAAGATTTGTGGAGGAAAAGGTTCAAAAGTGTTCTGGGAATACAAATAATTGAGCAAGATTTAAAATAACAAAATATTCCTTTAAACAATGGGACTAGTCTATTATTTGGGTGATTGCTCAGATTTTCACCATCTGGATGAGAGGTTTGATTTCCACTGGAATCAGAAGCAGATGTACTCATCTAACCAACAGCAGGCGAGAACAGTTTGACATGAAGCCAGCAAGATTTTCAACAAACACTCCTGATTTTCAACCTGATACCTCAGGATTAAGGACCAGGAAATGACAGCTGGGGTTGATGAACACCCACACAAGACAAGCACACACACTGTGTAATATTCTCCTAATATGATCGCTAACCCAAACTCTATCCCCCTCAATCACCTTTTCTCTTTTCACTGTTCAGTTTCTGGTCATCACACTATACTTTTGAGGACTTCAAGACCTAGTATGTATGTGCCCCCAAACACACGCGTACTGACACACACTGATGATCCTCTAATGGTTTCCTTATTTGAACCTTTCCCTCAAATGACCCCTTCCATAAGCTGAGGATAGAAAAAAAACTGCTGCCACAACTCATTTTCCTGGTTTAATGGCAACTCTGCAGACCTAATTCGGTAAACATACACCACATGCGTGCGCTGCCATGCATATGGATCCACACACACACACACACACACACACACACACAACAGCACTAGTGTGAGTCTGTGGTAGTCTGTGGTGTGTTAAACCTGCAACCATACATGCAAGAAATCATAACAGCCACAACTTTAAAGCAACAGCCAGGCAGTCAGCCCACCAACTAGTCAGTCAGTAAATTTACATAACAAGTTTATACATGCCTACCCTGTCAGATATACATTAACAGAACAAAATGAGTCAAAACAAACCAAAAAAATGAAACCAAACCATCAGCGATTTAAAGATTTTTCAGCACTGTTCTGTGTGACTGGTCAGCATCATCTGTGTTTTTATATTTACAATATGACCCTCCTCAATATAGGCTACGTTTCATGTTTTCTTTATCTGCTAGGGCTCGGAAACCCGTGGTTTGACCACAGAGCTTTTGGAAATTAACAATTCATTGAGGGAGGTGTTGGCGAATATTTGCTTCTCACTCGTCTTCTTCTGTCTTGTCGCCGTGGAAACAGTGAGGCAATCAGTTCTGAACAGCTCATGTGATTCCGTTTGGTCGCCACAACTTACTATGCTGCCTCTTAAAATAAACCTCCAAACAAGTACTCACTCACAGGCAGACAAGTGTGCAAACACACACGGAACAAGTACACACACACACAAAGCAAACACACTCTGGCTCGATAATATTTTTATCTATCCTCCTCACTCTCACCCTCTCCACTCTCCTGCTTATTACTTTGGTCTCCCTTGGCCAAAAATCTGCCGCTACGCTAATTTGTGACGACAAAAATCTCCAGCTAGGTTTGATCAGTTCTACACTTGTTCTTTATTTGAAAGGTCAGAGATTCAGCTAGTGTGTCCATCCCATTCTTAGTTTATTATTTCATCTTATTTTGCACTGGTTGTTCAGTTTGACCTAAAAGTCAAATTTGACTATGAATTCACTCCAGTGTCTTGAATTCAATTGAATAATATTGACAGCAGGGCACAGTGTACGGACAATGCCTTCCACACAGATACATCTTACTTGTAGCTAATTCACAGGGTACATTTTCCTTGACAGATTTGAGTTGGTGTTCTGCTTAATCATGACTCTTACTGTAGGGAATCTAAATATACGTTATGGGATTCAATGAGACTGTGCATAAGTCCTGTGCTGGTGATTGCAGGAGCAAACATAAGTAACAGGCCTCCAAAGTTATGCTGTCATTTGTCTCTGATTTGAACATTTTCAAGAAAACTAGAACAGGAAATGGACTGTCTATGGGAGAAATGAATGAGATTTTCCAAACTCCTTCAAAATAATTTGACTTTGAAAAAAAAAACGTGAGCACAATTGGTGTAGTTTTTTAAAAAAGAACTGCTAACGGCTAATTGGTTAGCAACCTACGTTGACTGAGATCTAGTCTTAGTACCTTTGTTGTTTCCTTGAACAAAGATAAAGATCAAAGATATGGACAAGGTAGCTGCTAACCGGGGGCTAACAGCTAGCTATTAATGTGCACTGCAGTGTTAGCAAAATACTGATTTGGATTGTAAAGCGGCAGTAGAATCCAGTCCCATTTAAAAGAGAGAGGTGCAGATAAACTTTTAAATGCCAGCTGAAATCACAGACTGTGACAAAGACGATTATGTGAAAAGCCCATGTATTTTCCCATAGAGGAAATGTGGTTATTCTGGAATTACATATTAAACAAAGGTTAGTAGTCAATGTTATGTTTGACAGATAGGTGGAGATATAACCATCAACTCTGAGGACCCAATTTCCATTTTCTTATTTGCCCCTGACTAAAAACTTACCCTTACATTAAGTTGTTTTAGTTGACTAAACCTAGTCTAAGTTTTAGCTACATGTCAAATTCACACTTGTCAGATAATCCAAATTGTGGTGGAGGGACAATCTGCACTACTTGTGATGTGATCACTCATCTAAACCCGTGATCTTCTTGCTGCGAGGCGGCAGCATTAGCCACTGAGCCGCCTTACCAAATGTTGTCTAACACTGTAGAAATGAAGAAAAGCTGATTTGAGCTGACCGTGTAAATGCGGCCAGTGTGACACCGCAGCGTCCACAGTTCCCCTGTGAGCGGGCGTCTAATTTGAGTGGCAAACAGCAGACGTCAGTCGACCGGCCTCACAACAAGGTGCTGTGGCCGCACATCTGCTTTGCATTAGGGTGTTCATGGCCAGAGCTGGACCGCCTGTCTGTTTAGCTGTCTATGTGTCAGCAGGGTGGGAAATGACCACTGGCCCAAACCCACTCAGTTAGGTTACTCTATTCTACCAGATACTTTGGCAGGCAAACCACCAGAATTTTAAGATGAGATGAAACTTTAATGATCCCTCGTTTAACTCCTTGAACTCTGATTTTCCCTTAAATTTCTCATTAAGAAAAGATTATTTTCTTCCATATGGTACGACAATGTCACATCAGTATTGTGTATCTGCTGGTTGCAGCTTCATGAAGCTACATTACACTTATATTGAGTGAAACATTCAAAGCAAGATGCCACTGTTTTATGGCTGCAGCATTACATCAAATAGACAATATCTACATGTCTTATGCATCATTTTATACACATTTCCCTGGAATTCAGCAGGACATATTTGGTATGTTTGGAAACCTTGGCATCTCCACTAGAATTTAAAATAAAGTTCTGTGGTTTTGAACAAAGCTTGACTGCGCAGCTTTTGTAATGATGAATATGTAATGATGAATCCACCGACGAGATAGGCGATGTCGAAGAGGAAGGAAAACGGAAAATAGCATTTAAACAAGTGGGATCACCTGAATGCATGCATTCAGGTGACAATTTCAACACAATGGGCTCTGAGTGGGAAGTATGGGAAGCACTAGGGATTACTTAGGGTATCAAGCTCCTGAAATATGGATTACTGGATGTGAAAAGGTGATATTATATAACGGACTCGTAAACATCAATTTGTATGTAGAATGAAATGATGGAATGATTTTCTAACTATTTAATAGGTAAAATATTAAAAGTCGCTTAAGAAAATGGGAACCCATTAGTCTCTGTGGCCCTGAGACAAAATCTGTCCATTCATAACATATCGGCTTGAGTGACCGACTGGCTTGGAAATGGTCTGCTCAGCAGTTCAGAAACCAAACTGCATGGAGCGAAAATGACTGCAGCAGCTGAGAGCAGCGTGTAGCTGCTCCCTCCGACTACCAAACTGTCATATGATTTATAAGTCTGCTCTCGGTCATGAGATAGATTTGCATACTTTAAACCTCAGCTGGTATCTTTACAGCTAGCACAATCATACTGTTAACAAACAACATGTAGCATATCTGCTAGCATGCTACCAACAACTGCTACTAATGTGAGTCTGGATGTATTCCCCAATTCCTCTCCTTGCTGGGAATATTGTACTTTTAGCCAGCTTGTGTGGTTAAGTAAGGGTTAAAAACACTTTTTGGTCTCTCTCTTTCTCTCTTGCTTGCACACACACACACACACACACACACACACACACACACACACACACACACACACACACAAACATGCACATTCTTACCTGTTGTATTGCACTTTACTTTGTGTGAAAACCCCAGAGATTCACATCTCAATAGCAGCTGGACCTTCTAGTCCTGGAGAGGGAGAGATAGAGAGAGAGAGATGGACAGGGAGGACGAGAGAGAGAGAGAGTAAGACAGAAACAAATAGCAGAGAGAGAGGGAGAGAGGCAGAAATACAGAGAGGAGGAGATAGAGAAAAAGAGGGGTGGGGGTTATTTGAGCTCTTGGAACTCAAGTCCCTGTCATCTTTCACAATAGAAACAGATAGCTATAATATGTTGGTGAATGTGGGGAGTGACGTGAATAATGGCCCCCTCCAGATTGTGAATAGCCATAACCCACTCAGAGACAAGAACCAGACAGTTCACAAGCCGTTTTCACTCATGATTGCCTGTTTAGTGAGTGTGTGTGTGTGTGTGCGCGCGCCGTGTGCACTCGCACATACGTGTGTGTGTGTGATCTGCCTCATAATGACCTGCTAAGTGTCAGGGTATAACAGTCTATAATGGTCTACCTCTGTGCTCGCTGGCAGTTTACGGCTAAAGAGCTCTCTCATGCCGTGATAACTGGTTTATATGGGTGGCATTTCACTGCCAAATGCCAGAAACACTTTTCAGAAGGGGAAATTGTTAGCTCAGTTACTAGAATGCAGAGTGGCAGTTATTCACGGTTAGAATGTCTCTTATATTGCTCTCTATCTGTGCCTTGTCTCCTTTCCCTCTCTTCCTCCCCATCTTCCCCTGTTTTCCCTCACTATATACTTTTCACAATTTCTCTCTCTCTCTCTCTCTCTCTCTCTCTTTTCTTTGCTCCTGTAACCGCCCCCATCTCCACCCTTTGCCTCTCCCTCCCTATCAATTCAATTACGTTCATTTCAACTTGCCTTACAAGAGGTTACATGTGGCCGACATGTTCAGTATGAACTCAGAGAAAATGCAGTGTGATAATACTTATGTATATTGCTACAACTGCATGCAATATGAACACCATTGTAATGTTTACAGATACACTCTCTCTCTCTTTTTCCTCTCTCTTTTCCTTCTTAAGCTTTCGCTTTAGCGTAAACTTTGCTGTCTCATCTCACCAGGGTCAATCTCAATGCCAGTGTGTTTAAAGATTGCCATATAGCATGCGTACGTGTGTGTGTGTGTGTGTGTGTGTTTTGTTGTTTGCCACAAGGGCTGATGGGGCTGAGGGAACAGCATATATCTGTTTGGCCTTGTATTTTCTGTTCCCCAGTCTTTGTCTGCGTGTCATGCAAGGGTAGCAGTAGATTTCATACAGGCTTACAAAAACAAGTGCATCAACACTCTTTAACACACACCCACACACGCACATACACACACACACATTCAGAGTCAGAGCCTGGACCTCTGTGGAGCTCTCAAGCAGGGCTGTGCAGTAATTGGGTCTATTAGCCAGTACAGGGGGCCGTGAGCAATATCTCTATGGTTGGGTGGGCAGAGACTGCAACAAAAGATGGTGCTCTGTGTGTGTCTATGTGTGTGTGTGTGTGTGTGTGTGTGTGTGTGTGTGTGTGTGCATGCGTGTATGTGCGTGTGTGCCGATGTGTGTGCGTGTGAGTAAGTGTGCACCCCAAATGTTCTTATGCGTGTATGTATATGCAACAATGCAGGAGAATAGCCTGAGGCAACAGAGCGTTGGCAAAGAAATAAGCTGAGCACTAAGCTCCCCCACCAATACAGCACCTTCGTTCTTGTCTGGCTCTCTCCCTCTCTCAGAACACAACATGCATTATTCACACAGGACTGGTCAACGATGGAGGGATCAATGAATGAGGAACGGGGAGAGGAGAGGAGGCAGAAGAACGAGGTTCGGACACAGCGGCGGAGAAAGGACAGGTTTGAGTGAGCGGGAGAAGCGTCGGGGGAATGGGATTTTTCATTAGGGCTCGTTTGTGTGAACAAGCGATGAGGGCAGCGAGAGGGTTAGAGATGTGGCCGTGGCAAAAGTCGCGCTCTTCGCTGCGCGCGCTGCATGTGTCAGGAGCATCGGTGCATCCCTTAAGAGGAATTCTGCCTAAAATCCCGCGGTTGCTCTCTCGAAGGCACAAGGTCTGGAATGCAGTGACTGAATCAATTGGGCTGCGTCACTTTATGTATATGGATAGACAGGAACAGGTGGGCCTACGCTGTTTTGATAAATACTCCCCCACTGCACAAAAGGTCCAGGTCACGTACTTTAGATTTCCAGGGAACCAGGTTTATCTCCTAAAACCTGTATTTTTCTTGACCGTGATGTTAGCCTGGTTGACTTCTGCATTATTGTCTGTCTCCACCGTCGACAGACCAGCTCAGCATTGCCGGTGAGTCAGCTGTACCTTCATGGCCCACATGTATCACTCCAGGTCTTCCCTACTCCACTCGAGAAACCATAGCAGATGACTACCATTATTGAGGGCAGGTTAAGTAAGACTTCAGCCCATCTGGGTATATGAGAGGAGAATAGCGGAGAGACTTTGATCAAATAGAGGTGAGAGGTTCAGTAAGAGTGGTTCCTCCTGAGAACAAGCGGTGGAGGAGCGGAGGGGAGGACAACAGGCGGCGAGATTTAGACGGTGAAAGGCTAAGGCTTTCAACGAGAGACTGCGAGGGAAGCTGAGAGAGCGAGTTTTGGAAGGGGGCAGAGGTGAGAGGCTTAGCCAGACGGAGCGATGGATGGACAGGAGATGAGGCGAAGAGCGAGCGTTTTAAAGCCTCTCGCTGGCTCATAGCGTTATTGAAGACGGGCCCAGCTTCTTTCTCAAACCGCGGCAGATTTCAAGATAGATGCTGACCGTTTTCTCACGGTAAAACAATGCCGTTTTCTATTATGAGAGGCAGCGGTTGCATTGATGTCCCCTGTCACCCCATTACTCATGAGCCTATGTAATTAGGATGATGGTGCAGTATGCTTTCATGATGGTTTTTCGCGTATTGCTCTTTGTAATTATGCCTCAGACAGCAGATTAGGCCTTTGGACACGAGAAAATGCGTTGATGCCTGTTGTTTGAGATTTATTCGGCTTCCTCGTGAATCACTGTGGTGGCTTTCTTTAAAGGGTGGGGTGCCCTAAGTTCATTTTAAAACCACAATTCTCCCCCGGGCTTCGACAAATTCGATATAAGCATGAAGAATATGGAGCAATAGTGTATATGGTCTACCCAGGCGTAAAATTAAAGACTCTTGTCTATGTACCCCACATAAATCTTCAAGCGGGAGAGGGGGAGCGAGAAAGAGAGAGTGTGAGAGAGAGAGAGAGAAAATGAAAGGATGAGAGTAAAAGAGGGAGGGAGGTGGAGATGATGAGACAAAAAAGTGGTTGATTTGTCCAGCTATTGTGAACTGCTGAACTGTGCTCAGCCCTGGGACAATGAGATGGGATGGTGTGTTTCAATACATGGGTGCACACATGTACACACACACACACCACACACACATGAACACATATATCACTTCAACCATAAAAAAAAAGCTTACAGTAATTGCCTGACACGGGTTTAACACAAAGATAGGTATAAAGGAATCAAATAACATTTATCAAAGGCTAACTTCACACATGCTCGCTCTACAGTAAAGGTCCTGGTCCAATTCCCTCTCACTCTCACTCTCATCTTGATACACGTGATGGATGCTGTCTCATTTATCACACATACACTGTCTAAGAGAGGGCCAGTCAGAGGGTTTAAAAACACACGTCACACAACAGGAAAGCAAGCATACAATTTCTCACATGGTTAGAAAACAGACACTCGGACCACGTAAGTTATTGCTGCAGGCCTACAGGCCAGAGTGATGCTCATCTGTCATGGTGTGACACTATGAGGCTCTGCTGGAAAAAAAAGCAGTGGTGGTGAAATGGTTTTATTGAAAAATGTGAAAGACACATTAAGGACAAATTGATGGGTGCTAATACATGCCGAAGGGGCATAGTGCCTTTATCTGCAGCGAGTCGCAGTAAAACGTTTGTCAGCAGAAAGCGGACCACAAAACTTATCTTAGAGCCACACATTATCGGCCTGCTTATTTGAACACAGCTCTTGCATAAGGAGACATGAGTCAAAGGGGAATTAGTCAGAGTGAAATGCAGTTATTTATGATTTAATGGTCTAAGACAGGGATAGTCAGCTCCATAAACATGAGAAGACACACAACAGTGTAAATGATGTGAAGACACATTATCAAGCCATTGACCACCGTATCTGGTAATATCTTTGTTCCATTGAGCATGACCATATAGTCATCCTCACCCTCCTTCAGCCTATCATACTGCACCATCAACTAAGCGCCAAATCAATACTCCCTGGCACATGGTCTCACTCACAGACTTGGAATGAAAACGCCATTCAATATCAATCAAGATCACAGTTGTGAAATTGAACAGGCAGGATAAATGACAACATTATGATCATTATTCTAGTTTTTTTTTTTTTTTTTTTTAAATTTACCGTCAAAAGACCAGCCCCATCAAAGTGGCTAGAGTTAGCTCTTTGAGTCTGGTTTATGCTGAAAGAAACCAGATGAACGGATAGTGGAAGATGTATGTAATGCAGTTAAAGTAAAAGCCCAGTAAGCAGGAAATTTAAGAGGGGCCTGGGGATGATGGTATTACAGCAGACGCTGATTGTGGACAATCTGCTGAAGAAGGGAAAGATGTAGAAAATATCATCGGATGCAGCAGTGGATATGAGACATGCATGAAAATACTCAAACAGAGCTGTAGAAAAAAGGAAGAATTACCCTCGTCACCATGAAAATTCATTAATTGGTAATAAGTCTCGCATATTTTTAAGTGACGATTATTCAAAACGTCTTAACTACAAAACTACTTACTGTTGCTAGTTGAATTTAAAGGCAACCAGAACTAAATAAACAACGTTGCTGGAAACCAGAATCCCCACCTCCATTGTCTTAGCTCTACATTTATTGAGGTCAGCCAGTGTAATTCTTTATTTACAGCATTGAATCACAGTCACTCAAACAATACTGCAATTCCAAAACCTGCAGTAGTTTCCTCCATTGATAAGAAATGTTGTTATAACATGGCACCAAGAGATTTATGCCTCAAGCCCTGTGATGACCTCATTGTTCATCGCCCCATAATTCAAATCTGCTCCGCTGTGTTGCATCACATTGTGTATGACTCATTTCCGAGCACCCCCTTCTCTAAACAAGTGAGGCCTCGGCAGGCTATAGACAACGCCACAATAAACATTACAAAGAAATTTCACATCAATACTGTGGTGACTGACTGGAGACTCGCATGTGCAAGAAGCACACACACACACACACACACAGTTTAAATTGGCTGGAGAGGGAAGCAGAGGAGGGGGTGAATGCTATTGTAAATGATTTCCTGCAGAGACCAAAATAATCGGCAGACCTTTGAGTGAGCTTCTTACAATCACTCTGGCCTTGTATACTGATTCTCCATTCAGCTCCCTAATGGGACTGTATGTCGCTAAATGTGCAGCTGTAGGGCGACGTGTGTGTGTCTGTGTGTGTGTGTGTGTGTGTGCATTTCGATATACACGTGTGTTTGCATATGAGAGAAAGAGTGGTGATGTGGTTGTAGCACATCAATGTGTGTGAAATGTAGCTGTGGGAAAATGTGCATGTATGCGTGTGTGTTTGTGTATGTGTGTCTGTGTGAGTGTGTGTGTTTATGTGTCTGTTGAGTGGTGACAGCTTTGAGCGGGGCACAGGGAGGTGAAGGACACAGAGGAGAAGTGTGGAGAGAAGGACAAGTGGTCTTTTTTTTGTTTTTTTTAATTCAATTGTAGATAACAGTAGTGAGTGTATGAGTGAGTGAGTGAGTGAGTGGCATTAAAAACAATGGACTGTGCATGCT
>OMKZ01026455.1:0-11375 GCA_900302535.1 Neoniphon sammara
GGCTGCAAAAAGACAGGGAAGATTGTGGCAGAATGAAAAGTTCACCAAATCACACAGAAACTATCTGGATGGATTAATTGCACCGAGGAAAATATATTTTTTTGCATTTTGGGCGAATCGTTCCTTTAAGCAGTAAGAGAGACTGTGGATAAATGAAGTGGTTACATTTTGAGATGTTTCTTGTGATTTATCAGTACAGCTGAGTATTTCAGAGGGACCTCGACAGTATACTGTGTAAGTGCTTTGCTCTGAGCTCCTGCAGGTTAACTTAATACTGTGCTTCATTTTCCCTTTGGCTAATGTTGGAAGAGTTGTCAGAAGGCCTGGACATGGCTTCACAATGCTAATACCTGTTTGAACAGGGGGCCCGGCTTTTGTTTCACCACGAAAATGAAAGAATGGTGAGGGAGAGATTTATTGCCAACTGCCAAGAAATAAGGAAACTGGATTCTTCCAGTAAAGGCCACCATCAAACCAAAGAGGATGTTGGTTTGCCGACCATAGTATTACAAATAACAACTTCTTAGTGGTCACCCGCTGCTTAGTGCAACAACTGAAATCTCTACATGGGAGTCAGTGCTATGTGAGATCAAGTGAGTCCTGTTAAATCAATGTTGTTTCAGTGTTGAGTGGCTGGAAAAAGTGAATCTAAAGCCAGGTTTGCTTTCATTGACTTGACTGACAGGTAATCTGGAATAGACATTGAGATTTATGCCCATGCCTGACCAGAACTACTTAGGCCTGACGGGTTTGTGTGATGTGTTTTTTCTCTTAAATCTTTCGGTTGGGTTTGGAGTCCAAAATGTTGAAATGGAAAAAAAAAGGTGTTAATTACACGCTACTCCACAAAAAAGTATTGTTTTTTATAACAGTGGAAATCTTTCATTCGGTTCAGGCTGGGTTTAAATTTCCATCCCCGAGACAAGCCGTAATCTGCATCTCGATCAGTGCTATGTCACTCAACACGTGACTCAACGCAGCTGTACACTGCTGTTCAGTGATGGTGCTCAGTACTAGCCACTGTCTAAATACAACTGTATCAACTGTGACTACATTTTGATATGCTTGTAAATTACTTTTGAATATGGTACTCGTTCTCATCTTTATTGTTATTTTTATGATTACCATCTACACTTGGTTTCCTCCTGCAAATAGGACTACATGAGATGATGATGATAAATCTAATGTGCCATAAAAGTAGGTAGATTTACACACTATGCTACATGATGTGTCTAAGGGGGGTTTCCATCAATGAGTCAGCCTTTTACGCCCCTTTCTTAAACAGACCAGAAATTTAAAGTGGATTTTACCATCGTTAACTTTGCGTGGATTTAATGTCCACGATACCACGTTGCTCCAGATTTGTCATCTTGAAAATGGAACGCCCACCACAGGTAGTGTGCAGTCTTCAGCCTGACTTAAAGTGGGAAATGAGACAATACAGTGCAAAATAATGAGAGTCCTCCCCTACAGACAGTGTCCATCCTGGTTAGTTCGCTGTAGGATTTCTCTGATATACAATACTGTATGTGACGGCCGTTTGGTATCCACAACATCATTGCCCCAGAACCTTGACCACTCTCTCTCTCGCAATTCTACTGATGTTGTTGTCAAGTATATTAAATTACAGTAAATATATAAATTACAATATGATGGAAAAAATGCATTTCAGTGTTCTGTATCCAATGAATGATACAAAATAAACTTTGACACTGCACCTTCGCAGAGGCCCTCTGGTTGTTGTGTTTTTTTTTAAATCACAGTAATAGTATATTATGCTTTCTTTTAAGATGCATTTGACTTATTTTCCTGCTACCAGACAAGGTAGAGGAGGCCTCAGAGCTCCATGTGGATCAGGAATCTAAAAAAACATGGTTCCCATAGTCACTTCAAGCCCCATCAAAGTTTGTGAATTTGAAAAATAAAAAAAAAAGCCTCAGTTTTTTTAATGAACAGGTGGACTTGAAGCACCTGATTTTCTTATTAAAATGAAGCACCCAAATTCATTTTGTCTCAACTCTTTGGCCCTTTGTGTTTGCGCTTTTTAAAAAAAATATATATTAAACTGTCTCATCAGGATTTTTCAACTTGTCAAAATAACAAGTAAAAACTAAGGTCTCAGTGATGTCTAATTTTGTCATATGTCTTACCCCAAAAAATGCCAGTTTTGAGTCCTTGAATGTGACCAAAAAAAACCTTGAAAGTCATTGAAAAGTCACTGAATTTGATATCCAAGTGAATATAGGAACTCTAACATCATCTGCAGACATTTGCACATTTATTCTTTCTTTCTCTTTCTGTGTCTCTTTCTCATCAACACGTGCTCGGTGCATCTCGCCATTTTTTAGAGCTTGACTTTACTGTTTTGTAACTGTGTCAACATGGTATGTCAACACTTTCTGAGGAATTTTCAGCACAATTGACCACCATCTTCCTCTCACTTGAGCTCTCTAAGTTTTGTTCAGTATGCTAAGCTGTTGCGGTGATTTGTTTGTGCACATCTACAGTGTATTCATATTTTGAGTGAAAAGGCCTTTGAAAGTATCTGATCGTTAAAAATGAAATTAAAACTATTTCTTTAACTTCGGCGTAGTTTTTTTTGTGCTGTTACACTGTGGGCTGGTGTTGAGCAGTATTTGGGTTTGTGAGGAAGCAGTGTGGTCGATATCTGCTGAGAGGTGTCAGAGCTAAAACACTTCCTCTTTCTAATTCTCATCACTCTGAGCTACTTCTTAAACCAGCAGTTCAAAATTCACCTCCGAGAAGTCAAGTGTAGCTGTGATCGATGCAGGAGCAAATCCAATTTATCATACACTGAACTTTCTCCGTCATACCTTTTTAAAGAGCAGATGTCCATTTGATATAAAATCCTTATCTTAGTTAAATTCTTCATTTGGAGTTTTTATGTGTTTTGTGGATGTACTTGAAGAATGTGAAATCTGGTGAGTTTACGCCTATTCATTTCTGGAAAATAATATTTTTGTGTTGCTACATAACAAACTTAGTTTTGTCCTTATTTTTTTCTCTTCTCAGTACATTTAAACATTTTAACAAAAAGATTATGCCCTGCCCAGATTTCTAGAAATTGTTAGATAAAATTAATTAGGAGTATTTTTTCTAAAGCAAGTTTTGAATTATCTTACAATTAATCCTTTGCACTTCAGAAACTTCTGAAGTGCAAAGTTCTGAAGTTCAGAAACTTCTGAACTCATATTTAGTATAAATCACCTATCTTATGCCATTATCTAAACTGTATGAATTGTGCTCATAAGGTGAATAACTATGCAATTTTTCCAAAACTCAAAATTTGGTTTGCTTGGCACTGTCTTATTTTACTCTTTAGGCTGAATTTGTTTATTTAAACTAAAATGAGGGTTAGGACCTTTTAAATATCTCTATTAAATATTGTTCAGTTCAATTGAAGCTCTACCATCCCAGTAAATATAAGAGTTCAGAAAAAGAAGAAATGTGCATTATTTTTTAACTGTTATATAACTGTTATTAAAACAAAATGAACAGCGCTGTCTCAATTTTCTCCTCCTTCGTTCTCCTCTAAACATCTTTGAATTAAATCAGTTATCCACACTTTATCAACACACCAAAATTGTAATCCTTATTAATATTACATAGCTCTACATTTTTCATTCCACTATCTCCTGTAGAATATCATTCTCAAATTAACAGTAGTAGTAAATCTATGGTGTTATCCTAGGATTTGTGCAATTTTAAGTACAAACCAATACTATTAAATCTGCTGTGCTGCTGCCCTCTTTTGGTTGACACTAATAATTTGTGTAACCCTTTTGTTGGGGCTGCCTCACTTCCATTTAATTACATACAATTACACAGCTGAAAAACTATTTACTGCAGAGAAAGGCATAACCTAGACAACTGTTTCCTGTTTCCGGTGGTTTGTTAAATGTGAATATAACAGCACAAGTTATGCCACTTTGTTTCATGTTCTGATTCATTAACGGAAGAGGAAGGACAGGTCCAGATCTGCAGAAGCCATTAATTCAGAGGCTTTGTCTTGCATGACAGATTCTCAGCTCTACACTAAATGTAACTGTACATTTAACTTAATTCCTCCCCCAGGTGTCTTTGACTTGACTGAGTGCACCGGCTCATCCGCCCTTCTGAATCATGCCTCGTTCATTCTTGGTAAAGCGAGGAGGGTTGCACCACCTTCGCCCCACAGCAAGCAGCCCCTGCCCAGGAACTACCCCGGTAACATTCAGACAGCTGGATAAAGAAGAGGCCCTGAAAGAGACGGGACCCTGGGATACACCCCTGGAATACCCCTCAACGAAAACACAGGATAATTCTAATCACATGGGGACTAATTCATCATCGCAGAAATATCCCCCTGCTGCCCTCCACTCTGATGCAAACAGTCACCTTCAGCCATTCAGTCCCAGATCTCATGGTAGGTGAAGGGAAAATTTCTTTTGGTTCTTTGTTTAGTTAGTTGGTTACATTTTATGCACTAATTTAAATTATTTTGGGGAGACACGGTGGTGTTAAAGGCTGAGGCCTAAATCAGGTACATATGAAATTTCAGACTCTTATCCGCTCACAACCTTTGTTAAATGTTATCCCCCCTCTCTCTCTCTCTCATCTTTCCTGTCACTTTTTATTATAAAAATATAAATTGAAAAGGCTGAAGTACTATAAAAATTATCTTAACAAGTACTAAATCATGTTAAAGGATGTCAGGTGGTTCAGAGGTTTGTGTATAAATAGCACCTACTTGGCTTTCTTCCTTTTTAGACTGTACAGATGCAGACCCCTGCAGCCCTACCAATATAAATGCTTCTAGACCTACTGAGAAAGCTGGATCTCCCCCTGTCTCATCAATATGGGTCAGGCCAACTGTGAGCCCACTGTCAGCGCAAACGGGAGAGCTGACTCAGCAGCCACGGGTCCTGAGAGAGGCCAAAGGCAGTCGCAGCTCTAAAATCACTGCTCCTGGGGAAGAGTGTCCCCTCTGCGGCAAAGTATAGTACCATTTCATGAGAATTAAAGTTAAATACACTGAGGCACAACTGGCTTTGTATGACTCTTAAAGATATTGTATGGGACAGAGATGCAGTTGTACCTAGTGAAAGATGCTTGCTGTGACGAAAACCACATAATTGAAAGGAAAGCTTACATAAGATATAATTTCCATTGTCTTTGCAGATGTTTTCATCTTTGTCAATTCTAAAGTGTCACATCTGCAAAGGTCACGGAGGCAAAGGACCTCTGTCAGCAGCACACACCAAGACCTTGAGGACAAACTCTGAGCAACCACCATGCAGGGGCAAGGTCAGCAAGCGACATCTTTTATGAAACTATGTATTCTGGATAATAAGATAACATGATAAATAATGCACATTTAAAAAAAACTATACTAATTCCGTGCACGAGATGCAACACAGACTCCTGAATGTATATAAAGTACTGTTGTGCTGCATTTTCCTATTTGGCTCAAATAAATGCCACAAAGCTTTACACAAGATAAATAAATATAAATATATGCTGAACAATCCAGATATGAAATCCTCTAAATCCTCACAATGCCGAAAAATGGTGACTGTGTTTTAGGAGAGGACGTTTGGCTGTAAAGTGTGCGGCAAAGTATTCAAGCGCTCCTCCACCCTCTCCACTCATCTGCTCATACACTCAGACATCAGGCCTTACTCCTGCCAGTACTGCAGCAAGAGGTTTCACCAGAAGTCTGACATGAAGAAACATACCTTCATACACACCGGTGAGTCTCAAAATGCTGTTTGGCGGAATGCACTATTGGGCATTTTTCAGATCTTTAAACGCTGATGTCTAATTCAGCTGAACAATTGAGATAGGAGGAGCTAGCCCATATCCATTTTCTATGAGTAAGGTGCTTTATGTGTGCTGGTTTGATGAAAACCTCATATCTCCAAAATGTCAGCACTTCAGGAGAGAGACAGGCTTGTTTTCAGTGTGATCTTCATGCATTTTTGAGTTCATCCAATGGGTTTTGAAAGTGTTTCATAAGACCAAAGTTGGTAGATCAAGATGAAAATCACCTAAATTTGAGTTACAAGGTTTTCACATACCAGCACAATGTAACTACTTGCTCATCATAGATTGTGGCAGAAGATAAGCATGTCTTATCCTTTGTATCGGCATTTTGAAACCTGAAAAAGCAGATGCAGCACTTTTCTGGATGACAGTCTGGTTGAGTAATACATTAATTCCAGGTGTACGTACTGTATGTATTGTATTTGTATAGCTGTATGTATTAAAAGATTACTATGACTTTCTGAGAGTGTGGCCCTTTGGTCATTTTACCTAATAAGTGACAAAGAGTACTGACACCAAAATCATCTCTGTGTCTCCAGTAAAAGGCTTTATCCAGTGTACATGCTAACACTTAAGCATATGTTAAATAATCATAAGTACCTATATGAGAGAAAATAAGAACTTGAAGCAGAAGTTTGTTTGTTAATTTTAATGACAGCCATGTCAACCTGCCAGATGAAATACCAAATCTAAGAAAAACAATGAACTTTAATTGGCAGAACATCTTCCCACAAGACTTTCAGTGTAACGTGTTTAGCTTACACAGGAAATGAGTGAAGTGTTAGCCAAATAGCTACAGTTTTTGTGCAGTTGATTTGTAATGGATTTCACAAATGGGATACTGTTTTCAGAAGCTATGAATTCACAATTAATAGAATAAAACTTGGTACCAACTATGGATATTTTAATTGAAAATTTTTTAATTTTCATTTTTTGATTAATTCTAATTGACAAAACTCGCTTTACCTGCTGTATGCAGATCCCTCACATCCCTCTGTGTTTCTGTGTCAGGTGAGAAACCTCATGTGTGCCAGGTATGTGGCAAGGCCTTCAGCCAGAGCTCCAACCTCATCACCCACAGTCGTAAACACAGGGAGGAACGGCCCTACCACTGCCCTCGCTGCTTCTACAGCTTCCAGCGCAAAGTGGACCTGAGGCAGCACCAGGAGCACCACTGCACCCGCTGACTTTACCACGGCTGAGTCAAAGTCAGCCTTTTTTCAATGATGGGATAAGGAGTGCAAACACTGCTAGTTGCTTTTTACCACAGAAATCAGGTGAAATTGCATTCAAACACATTCAGGGACACGAACAATCCTCACCAAGGCATGAACTTTAACTGCCCTTGTATAGTATAAGCTATAGTAAAGCTATTTTTAGGACTTTGAGGACAGCCTGTACAAATATAGTAGAACCCTTTAACCAATAACAGTGACCAGGCCAGGCAGTGAAATTGAGGTGGGTGGCTTGAGAGTACAATAATATTAAATTATGACATGTTGTGACTGTAGGAGACCCTATCTGATTTTGCTCTGTTCACCCTTAAGTTTAAAAGCACAGCTTGGGCTTGGTGTGGGCAGGGCTTAAGTGACAACCAACTCAAGAGGGACACATTTCTTACCTTGCTCATAAACTCTTAACACAACAATGGCATATTATCACAGTGCACAGTGACATGTCTGGTTATTAAAATTGTTGTGTATGTAAAGTACATTATAATACACAGATTTCACATTTTACATAGTATGCTAAAAGTAGTGAGAGTGTCTAAGAGGAAAATATTTTTAGCTCATTTCTACTTAAATCTATAGCTTACAGCTCATCGTGTTGGAATTATTAAATATGAATATTAAAACAATCTTGGTCAGAGCTGTGACAACTGACTGGTGACATGACGAGGCTGTAATCATTATCAGTTTATAAGTAATGGTATGAGTTTTCCGGGAATTGCTCTTATTTCACTCTCACGTTCCTTATCCATGCGTTATGTTCTGCAGAGCTGTGATAGTGTGAAGGCAGAACTGTAATGTTAAACTGCAGCTGAACTTTCACTTTCCCTGCATTTTACAAAGAGTAACATAAATCAGACACTGCGTAGATGCAACCTTTTGTCATCTGTTTCAGTTTGACTTTTTCAGTTCTGCAGCCTTTGTTCTGTGGCTCCACATCAGCGCAGTTACGTACAGAGGTATAGTGAAAATTATGCCTTTTCAGCAAATGCACAGAGCCCAATAAATCAGGAATGCATCTGTTTGTGGTTTTTCTTTGCATCTTGTCTAATTAAGTTCGAGTTCTGAGTTCTTGACATCATTAAAACACATTTCCTTCATGATTTTTAGATGACACAGAAGTTGTCTATAGCTTCACCATTTATTTCTATTGTACCACTGAGCTCTGGCAACAACATCATTGGAATAGTCTCCACCTGTGGTGTGAGCATCCACTTGATCATAGGAGTGGACATTCCCGTCCCCCATATTGTAGGCTGCTATACCTCCTGCAGACACAAACACAGATCATATATATCACAACAGTACAATTTGTTGCCCTGCATTGCACATGGCTTAGAATCAAGCAAAATAAAGTGTAATGGGAGTCTGCTCATGCAAGTCTGAAGAGTCAGTAAAACAAACCTTTCAGCTGTTGTTCCTCGCTCCAGCTAGGAAATTTTCTCTGGATTTTTTTAACAAAATCAATCAAGATGCCTGTAGCATGGCTAAGGTGTTCCTTACTGTCCCATTTACCCTTTGGAGTGTGGTTGCCTCCTTTTGGATTGATATCCACCTATAAAAAAAAATTATTTTATAGAAATCACATGAACAGTATATCAGTATTGCATCATTAAATAACACAGTACTAAGACATTGTGAATGAAACGAGAGTGTTGAAACCTGCATCAGTCCAAAGCCATTATAGGCTTTTCTCTGCGGGTCATAGTCCCCATAGCCATTCTTGAGTGTGTTTCCAGCCCTGGACTCTCTGGAGATGATGGCAGCAATGAGAGCTGGGTCAACTCCCTTCTTTCTCCCCACACTGTTGATGATGGTCTTATACTTGCCCATTCTTCCTGAATCAGTTTCTGACATAATATGTGATGCACTCACACCTTTAGAAGGCAAAAAGAGAGATGTACTGTAAGTGCAACTAGCATCAATTTGCAAGTTGTTAGCATAGCACCAGTTTTCCTTGAGGGGAAAATGTTTTCTCAGTGTGAAACATTGGCATGAGACAGAAAAGGGTATAAAAGTGACAGTAAACATAAGGTAC
The DNA here is from genome assembly GCA_900302535.1 of Neoniphon sammara. Classification (NCBI taxonomy): domain Eukaryota; kingdom Metazoa; phylum Chordata; class Actinopteri; order Holocentriformes; family Holocentridae; genus Neoniphon; species Neoniphon sammara. The sequence goes on from OMKZ01026455.1 coordinate 9,094, forward strand.
ATGATAAGTGGGGGAAAAAAGACAAGTGGTATAAAACGGCAGGTGCTAACACAAGCAAGACACACAATGAACTACTACCATATGACAATAACAATCCTCTATTCATATGTCTTATGGTCAGATTAAAAAAGAAAAAAAAATGTGTCAGTGTTTCTCTACTGCAGCATTTACCTGAACATCGCAATTTGTCCTGCTGAGCTGTTGCCCAGGAGGCACCAGTAGTCTCAACATCCCCAATGTCTACAAAATCTAGAAATGTGATTGGTTCATCATTTGGTGATTGATATTCATCCACACATGAAAATTAGCACAAAGCATGTCCGTGACGACTTAAAGGAGTTTCTCAAGCTGGTTCAGTATGAAATTCTGATGCTCACAACATGAGACCCTTTCGAGCATTAACTATGGCAATCTTATAATGCATTATTATTAACTGTTCATATGGTTTAGTGATACCTTGGAAGATAATACATGATAAAGTCACTATAAACTCAGTACTAACAAACAGAATCACAATAAAGTCTCCATAGAAATATTTAAAAGGAATTTTGGAGTGACACCAAAAACATATAGCCTACTGTAAAAATATATACAATTATATAAATACTGTACCATAAATACACTTCTTCACTGCGATGTCATGACAGAAATATCAAAACATCCAGAGTAATAAAAAAATAAAAAATAATTTTCCCGGCGCTATGCAGCAGCAGAATGAACAGCAAGACTCACCCATTTCTCCTTTTTCTCTCAATTGTCCTCTTCAGACTGGAAACTTGAAGTTGGCGCTGCAGTGGCGAGGGCCGGCCGTGTGTCCGCTTTGTTATTGTAGGCTGCGTGTGCTCAGTTAACTAAGAGCAAGCACTTATATAGGCTCAAACATCCTGCTTCAGTTTCACTATGACTATGAAACTATGGACCAGCTTTTAGCCAACTTGACGGTAAGAAGTGTCCGTTTTTCTACAGTGAGGTTAGCTTCAGTTTCACTTTGACTATGAGATGATTTATACTTTATTGTTCCACAAGGGGACAAGGGGAAATTTGTCTTGGGCGAAAGTGCACTTCTTCCATATCAACATCTAAAATCACAAACAGACAACACACAATAGCAGCATTTGTACAACATAAGTAGACATACAAAGCAGGCCCAAGATTTACGCAGTACATAACAAATAGTGCAAGTAAAATGTAATATAGTAGTAAAAAGTAAAAAATATTACGGTGGCCGACAAGTACAAACGCGCTGCATATACACACAGGCGCTGCAAATACATAAAGTACGTATTCTTTTTTTCTTTTTCTTTCTTTCTTTTTTCCACATGTGGCCCTCATCTCTCAAACTCAAAGTCTCTTGCACGCTAACGCCATGTAAATCAGCTGCACTTTCATAATACAGTAAAAGATGAGGCCCACATGTGGGAAAAAAGAAAGAAAGCAAAAGAAAAAAGAATAGGAACTTTTCACCTAGCCTCTCCCGACTCCCACTTTCCTGCCACCAATAACTTTCTTCTTCTCTCATTCACTGATCTGCTCTACGCGTTGATTGTCTGTCTCTCGGGTGGACGCTCAGCACTGCCCCTAGAGGCCTGGGGCACTTCCGTTGTATGACTCGATATGCGGCGTTTTCTTCTTGCAGTTGTTTTCTTATTTGCAGCGCGTTTCTGTATTTGCAGCGTTTTCCTTTTGCATCTGTTTTCCTATATGCAGCGCGTTTCTGTATTTGTAGCACGTTTCTGTTTATGCAGCGCGTTTGCAGCGTTTTCCTTTTGTATGTTTTCTTATATGCAGAGCGTTTCTGTATTTGCAGCGCCTGTCTGAATATGCAGCGCGTTTGTACCTGTCGGCCACCGTAAAAATATGAAATATGAATATAAAATTCAAAAAGGACAAGATGATCCGTAATAAATAAATGATAAGCGGTCAAGAGATCCCACCCCCCTAAAGCTTCGAGCTAAGTGCCGATTGTTCAGTAGAGCAATTGAAGTGGCGAGGAAAGAGTTTTTAAAGCAATTACTCTGACAACAACACATATGGCTCTCTCCAACATTTTCCACTATCCAGTGTTGTTTGTTACTGCGGTTTGGCTTCATGCCTCAGGAGGGCTGACCGCCGAGGGGGGACACATTATATGAAACAGCCTGATTTACAAGAACCCACATAGGAAAATTCTTCTGGCCCAGAACCGGCACAAACACCCCACTTCCACTCGGCCCAGATGCAACGAAGAATGAGGGCCCATTTATGGCTCAGACCTGCCTTTTTTTTTTTTTTTTTTTTTTCGG
>OMKZ01026457.1:0-19799 GCA_900302535.1 Neoniphon sammara
AAGCGATGCGGAGTCAAGGACGTCTTCTGCTTTGTCAAGTATGACCTGGTCAGCGAGCTCCGGCGGCGAGCGTCCTGCCGGGCCAAGAGAGGTGAGAGGTCAAGCTCGGGAGTGTGCACTGGCACTTGCACGTCCTCCTCGTCTTCTTCGTCACGCTCGTCCCACAGACACCCGGAGCCCTCCACCCCTCCAGGAACGTCCTGCCTGCGTCCGGCGCCACTCAAGCGCAGTGTGCTGTCAGACCCACTCTCTCCCAGGGATGAGTCCGCGCAGCACCACTCTCCAGGCCGAGACAAGAACAAAAGCCAGATGGTAATGGCCACCGCCATCGAGATCTGCGTTTGATCACACCAGCGCGAGCAGTGCAGTCTAGAAGGCTTTTCACAGTAATAACAAGCTGTGAGGGCTTTTTTCACTGTAATAACGAGCTGAGAAGAGGTGTTAATGACTACCATGGAGAATCAAGTGAGAACAGTTAGGTATTTTAAACACAAAAGAGAAGCTCAGGATTGCATTCCCCGGCTCTAGAAACAGACATCATCAATCAGCACCGCACACCTCTGGACAGCTTATCACTAGCAAATGCCTTTTAGGTTTTGATTTGTGACCAAAGACTGCTTCCCCAGCTGAGGGTCCGGACAGCGTTGAAGAGCCCGCTGATGTTGCCTCTCCCAGCAACATAATCTGCCGTTCAGCCATTTTGTGTTATTTTGCCCGTACACTGTAGTGGTGCTAATGATTCTAAATTTAGATACTCTGAAGAACTAATCCTCTTTTTTTCCCTCGTCACACCACCTCTCTTTAATTTAGTGCTTCTTCATCTGAAAATATAAGCCCTGGGGAGGCCCAGACCCACCTGGTCAGAGGCCAGTGATCTTAGGGCAAACTGACACAGCTGCATTTGACTGCCGTTTCTCAGATTCACCGTCTTCTTCCAATGCCTAAAATTGGTCATAGACTGTTTCAAGAGAAAATGGCGCAAATGTCAAAAAAAATGTGAAGAAAAATGTGAAACCCCTTATGTAGCAGTTTGTGTTAGATATACGTTCGTCTAGGTGTCTAGACTGAGACGGATTCTCGGCGATAGGCATCATCTCAGGACATTTTCAGCCGGTCACTTCCTGTCTCACGCTGACTTTTATTGGAGGGTCAAAGCTGATTTCCTGGCTCACCGCTTGAATGGAAAATTATTGACTGGCTGGAAGACACGTCTGCCAGTTTTGAACTGGTCTCAGTGACATTCAGTTTCCTGGGATGTTACACAGTAGAATACAGGGATTGTACATTTTCTGAGTGGAAAAGGTGCCGAACAAGGAGGAGGAGGAGTAGGCCGAGGAGAAGGAATGTCTTTTTATTGTTTATTTTCTACCTGCGGTGTGTGTACGGGTGTGTGTGTTTGAATTGCGGAAGCACAAGATTTTTGTATAGGAAGAGAAATCTTAGTGGAAACATCTACTTTGTACTGTAAATAATTTGATATGTCCAGGAGGGCACTGTAACATCAGGTAGTTCAACCATGTAGCTGTACTAATTTTCTACAACAGGTAAAAGGGTTATAGGGTTTTACAGTTTTTGTTGGGGCAATGCACTATATGTAGCAAAAAAATAGACAAAATGTACAGTATATAAAAAGGTATATGGAAATGTGATATAGAGCCTATCACAATGTATAATATGGTAGCAGCTGCTGTTTTTTAAAAATTATTATTATTATTATTATTTTGAGTTTGTCTGGGCTTGACCAATGTTTTCTGGCCCAGGTGTGACACTCATAGATTGAAGAAAAGGAATCACTCAATTCTTCCCTTCTACTATCACCAAAACACCCACTTCCTGCACCCGATCAATAGTGCTTTCTGTTCATCGATAAGTACATCCCGCTCTGTCTCATGTCAATATGGTTCAGTCGGTTCATGCTAAAAAGGATCTGCAGAGCCAAGTGTCCATTTGTAGATTGCAACAGCAAATTCCTTCTGCAACATTGCACAACCTACGCCGATTTTTGATTTTCTGGATACAAAATATAATCAGGACCCCATATGTTCCTACTCATCTTCCCCCTTTGCTCACTTTTAAATTAATCCCTCCATCTTTTTGTCAATTTGTCTGTATTTTTCACTTGAATAGCAGAGACCAGGTGTGCATTGTCTGGAGAAGTGACCTTTGTGTCAGCCTTTGTCATCCAGGAGGGGAGATGATTGATCCCGACCAGCGCTCTGCTACAGTTTTGGCTTCTGAAAGGCTACGGCTAATTATGTAAGAGAAGAGGCGCGTGCAGCCTGAATTCTTCACCGGGTACTCATTACCATCCTTTCTTTCCCTAGCTTAAATTGCGTTACTGTTATGTCAGCCAGGTGTGTGTGTATATATGTGTGTGTGTGTGTGTGTGTGTGTGTATGCACGTCTGTGTGCTTGTCCTCCTTTTGTTTATTTCCCGCTCCTCCCATGACAGCCCATCAGCTCTGTCGCCATAGTGACAGCGCTGGTGCTCCTCTGGTTCTGCCGTCAGCTCCTGTCCTCTCTTCGAACATCGGGGTTTAATTGATGATTTCTTTAGGTGCACAGCCCCAAAAATACATGAACCGGTCGCCAACCTCGACCCGTCAACTAGAGCCTCTCCTCCCCCAGCGATGAGATCATCTTTTGCCCTGTCTGTGTCCAAAGCCTCGTTCTCAACAACCCTCATCAACCCTGATGGTTACAGTCAGCATCCCTGTCTGTCACCACTGTCACTTTTGTATGTTTCCACTTTCCAAGGGCGACATGATTAGGAATGAAGTCTTATCAAAGGGATGCGCTGTATGCTGGGATGCTGGTGTTTGGCTGCCTGATAGGATCTGTTAAGACTTAATCCCCCAGTAGGTCGTAATAGAATGTGAATTAGCCCTGCCTTACTCCCTACTTTTCCGTCTGTGCAATAATGTAGAATCTACATCGTAGATAAAGACAGGTTTAGGTTAGATAGACCTAAAAGTGATAGTCAGAAATTGTGCATAACATTACTGCATGTGTAGCCCCCCCACCCACCTCCCCTTGACAAGTGACATGGTGTTTTGATGTGAGCAGCGGTGGCTTTGTTAGACATCACAGCCACGGGCATCACAGCACTGTTATCGCTTGTCATAAATGAGATGTTGTTTGTCATGGACTGTTACGACGGGAATTGTCAAATTTAAAGACAAGGTGTCAGATTATATACATTTTTATTTAAGCTCTAGAGAGTAGCCTTCCCTTTACCCACTTCTGTCAAGCTGTGTTTTTGCCAGCGAGTATTGTTGTAAACCCTAATGTAAATACTGTATGTAGTGTGTCTTTAACACAAAAGATTAAACAAAATGTTAATATATGTTGAAATAAATTTGTGTACCACAAGTTTGTGGCTCCTCTCTTGTGTGAAATATGTTTTTGTGATCATTAAAATTGTTTTTTAATGTGCTCCACCTATGTAGGCAGCACTAATCTAGCCCGGCATTAGATGTGCCTTAAGGCTGCACATTAGCTGAAGGTCATCTTGAATTACATGTGATTTCCTGAGGCTTTGGTCTGCTGTGCTAGCTAGCCCCCAGACTACTTAAATATGCCCACTTCCATCTGAAAGCCCAATTAACACATCCGTTGATAGGAGCTATCTGGCGCTCTCAAAGAGCAGATGAGTTCAAGGGCGGTTAGAAAATGGCACTGAAGCTGAGAACAGTTATCAGCTGCCTCCTCATTCACTGTACGTCTCTGCTGCTGTACCACAGAATGGAGGAGTTTGGGCTGGTTGTAATCAGCCTGGCTTTAGACAGTGGGGGTATGCTGCAGTGTATCTGCCACCGAGCTAAGATAATCAGTTCAGACAGTGCAGGAGGAGGGAAAGGTCAGCCGTGACACACAGGGCTTGTGTAGTGTGTGGAAGGCTGGCCTTTGTTATAGCCTGGCCTCTCTGCTCTCAAAGGGCCACGACAGCATCCTAGTGGCAGTATCACAGTCCTAATTGTGTTAACAGCAGGTGCTCCAACCCTCAGATCTCCCGGCTGCAGAAAAATAGAGGATGTTTAATTCAGGCTGTGCCACAAAGCCGAGGTATTTCATGCAGACTAAAGGTTCAGCAAGGGTGGGTTATACGTAAGCTGCAGCGGCTAAGCAAAATTGATTCACAGCGACTGGAGGACACCGGCAAATCGTCAGTAGGTGGTCCAGCAGTCAGGATGGATGGGAAACTCAGGGAAAGTGAGCCCTCTGGATGCAGCTGTTTCCGAGAGATCAAGTGTTAAATCCTCTTCAGTTACGCTCTCTCAGTGAGGGCTAATGTTGGCAACAGGAGCAGACTGTGTGACTGACAGGCAGACCACTCTCTGTCCTGACTCACATCAAAGTATTTCAACTCTCAATTAGCAGTTTTCACAGTCATCTCGGAGCTGTGGACACATAATGACAAAATGACACTTTTCGAGTAGTTCATAGTAGACCCAACAAATCTCACTCCTGCTCTCAACCTGATATTATCTCAGCATGAAATGTTTGGAGGAAAAAAACAAGCTCATAGCTCCACTGAGGGACATGAATCAAAGTGAAGTGGAATAAAAATCAGATTCTCTGCAGCACATACTCAAAGAGTAATCAAATTATTTGACATTTTTAAAAATGGTAAATGACATTATTAAATTCAATTTCAAGAAAAACATGGTCTAAAAGTGGCTTTGGACAGAGATATTTTACTGTAAAAAAAGATTGAAGGAATCTGGCTGCACATCTAGCTTTGAATCTCTACAGAAGTCCTTGTGATGACGCACAAAATCTGGTTTCAAAGGCAGATTCTGCCTGTTAGTACTAGAAACACACAGCATCTCTCTTCCTACAGCTCTCACCAAAGTCAGATATGAGGAGACACATTTTTCCGTGCAGGAAATAGAGGTCGCGACCATGTAGCTGCTGAACATTTGTGCCTTTCTGGTGAACAGTAAATGATGCAACTCCTGTGCCCTCACAGAAACCTCCTACCCTGGTTTGCTTCAGTGGCTATTCAGCTGTCTAAATGTGCACACATGTCATGTATAGTAAGTATTTCACTAGAGGGTAAATATGTAGTAAACAAAGTCTGGTTTGTGCAGAGCTGTTTTCCCCAGTGCAATCCATCCAGATACTGATAGATTGTACTGATGGTAAGTGGGGAAATGTCTTTTCATTGTATTTTGGGTGAGCTGTACCTTTAATGTTTGGATGAGGGACAATATGTTGTACTTGACAGTGAAATGCTAATGGATACACAAAAGAGATAGCTCCATTAGATCTTGTGTTTTAGTTAATTTCCTCAACGTTTTAGTGACAATATGACACAAATTGTGGACAATAACACTTTTTTTCCAGCCAATTTTAACACCAGAGGGAGCCTAACCTCGTGAACCTCGTGCTTCACCTCAATCGCCCAGCCTCTGCACCTGCAAATGAATCACTCTGAAAATGCCGTATGCACCTAAACGAAGTATTATTCCAGCTCTAGACACAAAACAGCCGCAGGCGTGACAGCAAATGCGGCTGGAGCGCCAACGTTTCGTCACAGCGGCAGGAAACTCTTCAGTGGATGGGGTCTTGATCGCAGCAGGGGTTGACAGTAGAGGGATGTTCCCTGCTCCGTCTGATCTAGACCCGGGTGCCATGTGAAAGAGACTGTTTCGTTCCCTCAGATCACAGCTGGAGAGCCCGGGAGAGAGTGGGAGAGAGAAGAGGAGAGTATGCATAAAAGTATGTCAGAGCCGAGAGTGGGGTAAGAGGGGGAACAGATGCGTCAAGTGGCACAAATGCGCTTCTGCCTGCGCATATGTGTTTGCGTATTTGTGTGTGAGTCTGTGCATTGGAATGAGTCATGCAAGGACGTAGTGTTTGCACATTTGTTCACACATTCCGTATGAGCGCATGTCTGCTTGCACATATGTAGACTAGACACGCAAGACAATGTATATTGAGTGCAGTGCATTCATTAGAAAATAACCTTATGTGTCCTAAATATGTGACAGCTGTTTTTTGGTCCCTGCCCAGAGGAGAAAAGGGACATCCAACTGCAGCATAGCCCAGCTTCCCCAATTTTACTGCCACACAACTCCACAGCCGCAGGTGATACAGCATGAAGGAATTTCTGCAGCTATGAAAGTTTGTGTGTCTGCAAGAGCATGTTGCATTGTGCACGTGTGTGCGTGTGCGTGTGCGTGTGTGTGTGTGTTGCCCGAGGTGTGCCACTAAATTTTTGTCAGTGCCACACATAAACCCAGGCAGTGTGCGGTCGTCTGCCACCATTGCTATAGCAACCGAAATGATCCCGATTTAGAAGAGTTCTGAAATTCACTTTGTGTTGCAGAAGCCAGCGCCACATTCCTTGCACCAGTATATGGAGCTATACATGCACTTGTTGGTGTGTTTGCTTGTGCATTTTTGTTTGGGGTTATAAGGCTAAAATATTCTGCTCTTATGTCAGAGTTATTATTCTGTCTGTACCATAGTTCACTAATGTCTCCTTATACTGTATTTTTTCATTGTTTATCTCTGCATCAACAAACCTGCAGTACAGTTCTTCTACAATAATCGATCCAGTTGCTAGCAATGACTTTAAACTGACCCCTGACAGCTTTTATCTATTTTGTTGGTTAAAAATAAATAATGGATTTGAAGTTAACTAGCTCATAGCTTCTCCAAAAATGCATCTCAGCCCACTAGAAACTTGTTTTTTTTCCATATGTAAAAGCTCTCAAGTTATGTCACAATTTATTTAAAGTGTATTATCACCAACACAGCCTCAAAACACTTTGATGAGAACAAGATGCACAAAATATAAAACAAGATAAAAATAAAGAACAAGATTAAAAAAAAGATGAAAACATAACAAACAACACACAAAAAACATAGTGTGACGTTAATGTTGTTTGTATATTGTCCAACAATTATTTATATTAAACATGCATGAGCGTAGAATAAAGTTGTCAAACTGCTCTACAACTGCTCATGTGAGTTGAGTTTTGCATTTACCTTCTTGGTGATGCATGCTAAAAGAAGTTAGTCCAAACACTTAGCGAGTCTTTTTGCTCCCAATGCAAACCACTGCCTTTATAAACAAATTTAAGTCACCATGTTGCAAAATTCTGGTGGTGAAAGTTTTCCCAACCTCAACCCTTACCCTACCCCTGGTACTAAAGTCAACACACAAACTCTATGATGACATTTTACATGCATTTTAAACGCAAAAACTGCACTGCTGTCACCCTGAAAAAAGCACAACCCAAAACTGGAGACAAACCCTGAAAAATAACATTCCTGAACAGCATGTTATCTAATCTAACAGGCAAACATGAAATGGTGAAGACATCATTTTATGATACCAGCATGCGTCTTTCACATTTCACACTGTGACATTTTAAATGCTCAGATCAGGCCCCGGGTGACCAGTGTGAACATAAATTATGTCTGAATGCTGTTCTACTGTTTGAATCCAGAAGTCACATTTCTGTGAGTCATGCAGGATCGTGTTTGATGCCGTTTGTGTCGTCTATACCGGATCAGAACGTAGCAGACCCCGGGGAGCTTCTTCCTTCATCTGCCACGGCAGATATTCTCCCCGCACTTTGAAGTCGGTGTGCTGCCAGCAGCCTCGCGACCTGCCCGTGCCACCCAGCAACATCTGTCATCATTCATGCTTCAACCCCTCCACCACAAAAAGGTCCTGTTATAGCAACCGTTTGAGAGCTCAACTCAGATGTTTACGCTCGACCTGACAGGTTGTTAAATGTACCCTCAACTAACTGCTTAACATGCTGCCTTAAGGAAAGATCCACCCTCAGATACTCTTATACTGTTATTTATCACCAGTTTGTGATGTTCACTGTGAGTTAAACTTTGGTCATTGTTATTTGGTCATAATCTTGTGGAGACTCAATGTGATGAGGGTGATTTCCTGTTTCCCAGAATGCCTTTCAGCAACCTCCAGAAAAGGGGCATGAACTTGTGACCCTTAAATGGTGTCAGATTTAATGAGTTTATGAGTTTCCCACCTGGATGTAGCAACTGAACGCTCTCTTTACAGGAATATCCCCAATAGAACCAAAGATTACTTGCTAGCTAAAGGTTATCACTTTCAATTATAAGCACATGAATGCAAACCACTGGATGGCCAATTTGCAATTTGTGGGAAACTTGTAAACCCAATAAATGTGACAGCATGTGAATGCAGGGTGAGCTCTACATTTTGGTGGAGACAGAAATAGAAATACCGATAGCGAAAATGCAACAGCTTGTGGCTGCAACGCATTATGGTCCACTGAAGGCTACAGCTGAAACTGGCATCCCTGTACAATGAGTGAAAGAAGATGAAAGGAGCCTCTGCTGTTTGATTCTGATGGACTGACATCAAAACCTCACATTTACCACTGATGTTTTGGATGGATAAAATTTTCCAGCCATCAAACTTCAAACATTGTAGCTTTTTAATATCCTGATGTGACATCATGTCATCCGCACTTGGTCAGTTACCCATTGGAGTAAGAAAAATACTCAGAACAAAATGGACCCTTGAATGAAAGTTACCCAACCAATAGCTGTTTTTTTTAACAGTATTAAAGTTTTTAGGGTGTATTTTTCCTTTATTGTAAATTTCTGATTTAATTCCCTATAAACTAGCTACACTAAAACGATTCTTTATCAACAGGGGAAAAAACAAACTCATTTTGCATGTCGACCACTGAGAGAAACATGCAGGCACACACATCATATTAATTAATCACAAACCAAAACTAGTGATAACATTTCCTCCTGTAAACAGCACAATTCCCTCTCGGGTTGCTGTAGACAATGGCGTCGTCCGTGTGTTATTGTCAGCTTGTAAATGCCAAAGACCCCTAGGATACCTCTGAAGCGTTTCTCCTAATCAGCGTCGTTACTTTTAATTATCCACTAATGAGTTTCGGTAACAAGTGGGGAAACAGGAGTGGTGCAGCTGTGACACATCATTTACTGCTGTAGTGGCTCAACAGGCGTGATTCATGTCCGGTGTAATTCTTTGATTACAAGAGTGCAAACCGCCATCATCAGCTTGACATGGGAGGATAATTTAAATGTTGTTGTTTATTTCTTTTGGCTGAGAAAAGCAAGAGACAAAACATTTTACCACCAGTACAGACACAGCTCTACTTAAGCCAATTCTTGTGCTGTTATGACATGAAAACTAAAACTACCCAGTGATAGACTTTATATGTGCTTTATAGAAGAGAAAATGTGGTGCCGTGACTCTGATGTTTTAGTCTTATTCATCTTCAGATTTCACTCTCACTGGAAGCAATGCTTGATTAGGAGAACAGAGGTTGGAGTTCAAGTGTTTTTTAGCTGAGCTTCGGTGAAAATAGTTAACGTTTTCTCGCTTGAGAAGCTACAAAACGACACGACTCACATCTCTGGGTTGATTTTGGGCCTGATTTTTCATTTGCTCTAAGTAGCACTTGGAGTCGTTTTGTAAAGTATAGGGCACCCCTGATTACCAAATTGCAGAGACATCTTTGTCACAGTGTTTGCCTCACTTCACGCTACAGTGATCTAGATTGGCTCCGAGAATCTGGGACAGGGAACAATGTCAGATTATTTTCTCCGGTTCTGCATTGTGAATAAGGAAGCCGGTCTTCTCCATTTGCACAAATCTATCTGGCTGGCCCCTTTAGCTCACCCAGCCAGTATCAAATAACCCGGCACTATATCCTGTGTCTGCTCTTATTGTTTTCTGATATCATTCTCTGGTCGATGAAGCTCGGCGCGCTGTTCCACCGACAGCTAATGAAGAAGCCTCAGGTTTGACGTCACGCACTCCTGGGCGCCCTCACCTCAATGCCCTTGGCAGCACCAGGGCCATTGGTTAGACTCTGCACACATTAGAGACACTGAATACACTCTTCTCTCTGCAACAGATAATTTTGCCAGTGGTGAACCGGCACAGAGGCCCTGCAAGTGAATGAATGAGTCTATTTCAGTGACTGTGTGACACACTTAACGCCGTTGCCATGGGGAAAAACATCGCATCTCCAAAATGTCAACTTTTCAGGAACTACAAAAATAACAGCCTCGTTTTTTTCATTTCCAGGCATTTTTCAGTTTATCCAAATGGTTCCAAGAGAATTTCGAAAACCCAACGCTTATGGAACATTTTTAACCCATAGAGGAGGATGTAATCTCTCCATTTAGACTAAAACACGGCTTCTGAGGTTTTCATCTGACAGCTGTGTTATGGAAAGTGATTGGTGTCAGCAGAGACTGTGTTTGAGTTTCACTCCGTTGAATTTGTCATACTGAACTGCTGAATTGAAAAAAAAAATTAAAAAATACAGAACTGACTAAATTAACTCAAAAATTGAATCGGTGAAGCAGGGTTTGAAATTTGAATGTGAGGGCTTAAAATTGTTCATTATTGAATTTAGCTTTGAGGTATCACTTTCAATTCAAATTCCACAGTGGCAGTGGCAAACAATAATAATTAATCTGTTTCCGTACGGAGCTGTTACGCCAACAGCATCACCAAAAATATTTTATATGTTGACAAATGTTGCTCGAAGGCAAGACCTGAGTGAGTCATGCAGCCCTCTGAATGAAACGAGCATGATTTAAACCAATACGTCAATGACTGCGGTGAATCATGCCCCTGCTGTTTTCACTACTAGCGGGCTGATAGTGGAGGTAACTGGATCGGCAGCGCAACAGGAGCTGGAGGTTGTTGTTCCTGCGAAGCCGAGTCAAAGTTTGATTGGGGAGGATGACACAAACCCATGCTTTCCCAGAAGTGATAAAGCCAGGTCCCACTCGGCGATGGCTGCTTTGCATGTGGTGTTAACGCAGCCTGCTCTATTCCCAGGGTGATCCGAATTCATCACCAGGCCTGGAAACGGGATATGACTGACTGACTGACTGACTGCTCGGTGTTTGTCATCAAAAAGAGCACGGGGCTTGTATGAGGGAAGCGAGAAATGAGCGAGCTCCTGATTTTGGTTTCCAAAAAACACATCATGATAAAAGATGCTGTTGAAAACCAGCATGCAGGATGATTTATTAAAGCACGAGGCTGCTAATTCAATACTGTCCAATGCTGTTGAGCAAAAAGAATATCACTTCCCTCTCAAAGCAGCAGCCAGTAGAAACAATAGGTCTTTCTCATTAACTGCATTAACACTAAAAATACACACCAGGCAGCATAGACAACCTCATTAATTTTCTTGCAGTATATAATGGTAATTAATGCAGTTCTGCTCACTCTTCTATTTTTACACATCATTAAAGCCAGGTACAGGTCTGCTCACGCACCACTGGATAATGCTGCATGGCTGATGAGGTCACCAGCCCTGGTAAACAGTTGAAGGTGATCACTAGACTGGTGTGCATTTATCTGTGTATTTATCAAGGTGTTTTTTGAGCTTTAAGTCAAACCCTGTATGACAAACCGTAAGACTGATTGGGTGTGTGAGCCTGCAAACGGCTCCTCTCCCCCTGTCAGATCTATATTTATGATATTCTGACTGAGGGGGGGAGGTAATTTCTCTTCCTTCCCTTCTCCTTTTGTCTTTTCAACACATGTTTGACGTCAAACCTGCACTTAGTCATACCCTGCAAACTTTGCACTTGATTCAGAAAGACATAAATAATTTCAATGGGGGTGACACGAGGCCTGTTTTTCAAAGGAGAACTATTGTTGTGAAATAATGTACAGTAAAGTGTGAGTTTGTCTGCTTCCTTTCACTTACAGTGGCATGTTTTGAGTCAGAGGAAGTGTCTTTAATACCTCTGATGGAAGGGGAACAGCAGGTCATAAAAGTGGGAGTCAATATAAATTCAAAGACATGAGGAGCATTTGCAAAGCTCTAGTGCCTTTTTTTCCAAGAAAAAACATAAATAGATAATGTATAACAGTACGATCTAATCCTACAGTTCTTCCTCAATGTCCAAGAATAATCAGAACTATTTCATTCACTTATTGCACAGCTAAGTTTTATTTGACTTTGAGAATTTTCTGAGATGGAAAAAGACTCCGGTAGGTTTGGCAGACCAAACCAAAACTTTAAAATAAACTCAGACAATACAATAAAATCAAGCATTAACAGCATCTGAAATGATGCCTTCTGTAGCCGGATGACGTCGCCCAGACATAATTACAATATGTTCTGGGGCTGATGTAAGCTTGTTATGCAATGAGCACAGGGCTTGATTAAATTTTGTGACATTATGTAAGCATTTCTTAAAAGCTGGATTGCTGACTGTGGCGCTGTACAACGATAGGTAATAGGGAAAGAGTTTAATATTTAATCTCTCCTAAAGTACTTTGGCCTGTCTGACTGAACGGGCTGAGTCTTGGTGGGGTCGTCCCACGTCAGAACAGATATACCAACAAAAAGGGGAGGGGTTATGAAGTTAAAAGCCGGCAAGACGGTAAACGCTTATGACATTCCTCATTTAAAAACAGCTTGGAAGGTCTGTGCTTTTAAGGAACCAACAAGACACGACTTCCATTCCAAAACTAGACGATTACAAAGTGTAGTTACAGGGTAAAAGTATCCGCTAAACACCGACACCAATCAGAAGCTTTGATTCAAAGTTGTGGTTGCCTAGCAGCAGCCCAAAGGAAGCCTGCTTGCTTCCTCACTGTACTTTTCTGTATACTGTACCTTCTGTGCTGCAGCTGACATGGTTATTGCTCTTTTAGTTAGAGAAGTGTGATGAATGGTAGGAAATGTGTTTTCTGCAGTGGGCATGCTCTTTTTTTTTGTCCTTTACAGATCTATTTATTTCACTGTAGCAATAATAAGCCCCAGAGCGTTCTGTAGGCCTACTCTGGTTATGGGTGCTGCTGTGATGCTGCAGTGGGAGGCTCCTTACATCACTATTCGTATCCAAAATCACTGCTCAAATATTAAAGGAACACTTCACCCCAAATACAAAAAAAGATATTTTCCCACTTGCCTCTAGCCAGATTATTTCTGTGCAATTTGTTGAGGTTTCCACTCTGTTGTGATATTCCCTGTCTCCCTTCACCCCAGTACAATGGGGCTGGATGGGTGGTGTTTTGTCCAGCTCAAGCCGTTAAAAATTTACTTGTAGAAAACTCAACAGCAACAGCTCTTTCCAAAAACAATGAGACGGATACCTGACCTAATCCAGGGGGTGAAGAGTTTTGTTGGGAACTATTTCCTGCCAAAGAACATCAGCAAACTGTATCAATCCACCCCAACTACTTCAAATTAAAGGTGGATAGATGCCAGTGCGCTTGGGACTCACCAAACCACACAGAAACTCTGCAGATGGATCAATTGCACTCAGGGTAAGTGGGAAAATAACAAATTTTTAATCCATCTCTGACCAATCGGGCAGCTTGGCTGAAGCTACTTTTTGTATAAAATTAATTATGTTTTCACTTTGCTTTTATTACAATTAATTTGCTAAGATCACTCTCATGATTAAAACCCCTGCGCTGTGCTTAGCTAGTGATTTCAACTACCTTTTATTCATTAGTCAGTGTAAGGCACCGCATTGTTTTACTCATGCATTAATTTTTCAAACCTGAAAATGAGTAAATGCTTGTCTTTCCTCCATGACCTTGAGCTTGCAAACTTCCTTTTTTTGCTCTTGATCATTTCAGTGTTTTTTTTTTATTTAATTTTATTTATTTATTTATTTATTTTAAACCAGACAACAAATCAAGCAGTGAATATGCAAGACTAGTTCTTCACTGGACCCTCAGTGACTTGGTGCACCTTTTAAAGTAGGCTACTGGAAGTATGCCAAAAACAGCAAGGTCGTAATTAGCATCCTCCATTTTCCCCTTGTCCTTATTTTTCCTCATCCCGTTTCCCTCAGATGTATGGGGGCCTTATTTCCCTGCTCTCAGCCTCACAGACTGCCATATTACATGTAGCGACTATGATATGAATAATGCGCGGCATGCACTGTGCTTATTAAGCACCAGTGTCATTTTGCACTTGACTGATTAGCCCTGAGGAGAGCTGGAAAACTTCAGAAATATTATAATTGTGTTTTTATGCATTCCTGATGAGAGCCTGCCAGAGTCACGTTGAGAGGAGAGGAAAACACTGCTGCACTTATAAACCTGCTGCAATCATCCTCTCACCAGCTACGACTTCTTAACCAGTTAGTTACACTTGTCAGTTGTCCTGTCACACTGCATGTTCTGGTTCAGGTTAAATCCAAAATAAGCTGTTTACATGCATCTTCATATCCAGATTATAAATACCTACGGATATATGAATTACGTCTCACTGTATACAGAACTTACAACAACTGTAAAACAGACATGGTGTTTACATGACTCAGTATCCTCCCTCTGCCAGCATTGCAGCATAGTAAATCAGCTATTTCACATGGGACATGGTGTCTACATGTGGCAACTATCAGCATCAAAATATATGAAACAGGCCTAGACTCAAACAATCAACTGTGACCATGACGTGCCCCACAACTGGTGTGTTATTTCGTGTCTTAGACATTGCTGCTTGGAGCTGCTTAGTCCTGTTGGTGGCGCTGTGGTGGGCCAACAATTTTGTAGATGCTGGATATAAATGTAAAAATGCATCACTCCTCCAAGAGTTCATCAATTTTGACCCAGCAGTGTCCGGGGTATTGAGTGTGAAGCTTAAGGCCCTGTTGACCTGGTGGTTGTGATGTGGTGGGCCAATCAGCTCAGTTTAATATTCGAAATGCTGGACCCCAGTGTCAAAAAGTAGACTTTGAATCATACAGTATGAGAGTAGTAACTTTAAACAATAAACACAACTATAACTCAGTTGCAGTGTCAACTTTGTGTCAACTTTGGCGCTCATCAGAGCCAGAGGGCACTCAGAGACTGCAAACCTTCACCAACACTAAACAATTCTCCTACTTGATCCCACACCCAAACTCATCATTCCCGTGTAAATTTTGAGTTGCACTTCTTGAACCTGCAAGACACACCCTTAGGCTTTGGTTTCTGTATCTGTTAGATTCACTTCACAGTTAATGGCAAAAAAAATCTCAGATCCAGATCACCACCAAAATCTTATCGATCGTTCCTTGGCCCAAGGCTGTTCTGTCCATCACATTTCATGGAAATCTATTTATAATAAGTTTCTGAGATATCCTGCTGACAGACAGACAAACAAACAGGGGCGACAACACTGGTGGAGGTAAAAATAATATGGTGCAAAACACAGCAGAGTACATGCACACTCACACACTCCAGCACTGCGTGTCCTCAACAATATTACCCCCACCACCACTTGTATCCCATTATGTGCATAAGCACATTCTTTGTCGCCGCTCTGTGTGTGTAAGAGCCTTGTTTTTCTTTCTCTCGGGTTGAGCTTTAAGTAATGCTGTTTCCAATGAAGAAGGATTTAAAAGTAATTCTCAGCAGATTGACACAATATTGAATCGATTTCACTGGCGACTTTCTTGAGCATACTATGCTCACATAAACAAACTCAAGAGGAAAAGTAACTGTGAACTTTTAGCATTATTTATGCATAACAAATAATCATATTCAGTGCTTGTAACCAAGTTAAAAGTCAAGAAAAGGGGATTGATGCTAACAGAGAGCAAAAGCAGGTCCCTATGTACCATATAAAGTATTTAGATCGTCCTCTTAGAGGTCTACCAAGAGCTTGGGGCGGCCTTGCTTGAACAGCAGAGTCTCCAGAACTCAAAAGCTCCCAGTGAAGACAATATTGCTATTCAACCCTGCAGCTGAGTTGTTGTAGTCAAGTGCAACACTGCCCACAAAAAAGGCTTGTAGCTTTTCTTGTTGGAGTGCGCACACAACTTTTGGGAACGTGCAACTCAATCACTCGCAGGTTAATGGCAAAATAATTTGTTTGTAATAGGTTTATATTGATGATTTTCAAAACGCACTCGGGGGATTTGAAGATGGAAACAAGGGGGAGCTTTGAATCTGAGCGGATCCCCCCCTCCAGGCCCATTCTCAACATCACTTCAATTTGAAACACTTGCTTGGTGTAGTAAATTGGCATTTGCCTCGCCGTGGCGTGCACAAACATTCATTCATCAATCTGTCCTCTCTCACATTCCCCCTCTCCATCTGTCTCCCCCAGTCGCCTCCCCTCCACTCCCAACTCCTTGTCTCCTTTCATTTCTCGCTCCTCTCCCTTCCTTCTCACTCAATCCCCTGCTTCCCCTTCTCCGCTTCCCCCTCTCTCTGTGCCTTTCTCTCGTGGGGAATACGCCAACTAGGCTCATGAATACATGTGCGTCATCCGACCCGCGCAAACTACATCAACCCTATTTGAGGAATCTGGGGGGAGAGTAATTTTTGTGATGCACCCTCATCCATAAAGAAGAGTGTTTGAAGTGTGGAGGGGAACAATGAGGATGGACGAGGCTGAAAAATTAGGGGGAGCAGAGAGAGGAGTTTACAGAGAAGCAGGGAATTGAGGGGAGAAAGAAGTGCAAGAAGCAAGAGGAGGAGAAGAATGAGGAGAGGAGGAGGAGGGGAAGAGGAGGGCAGATATTCCTGAAGGCCGCTCTGGTCGAAGATGTTGCATGAGCGAAGACTTTCCTCCTCTTCGCCAACTTAAGCCCCCTGACTGTAAGTACAAAATATTGTATGTTATACATTTGCAAAGTGATGTAATATATGTCATTTAAGTCCTTATTAAATACACATTAATGAAACATATTCAACTTTGGCACATTTTCGTGTATAGACATACTGTACACATACATGCATTTTTGAGTTTTTGAGTCTCCAGCCTCCACTGTCATATATGCATGTTGAGTCGGTATGGATGCACATATTGAACATAGAAGGACAATATGTTGTTTTCATATATGCACATAGAAGTTGTTGGACATAAATGGGCTACACATATATCACCATATTCAGGGATGGTATATACAGTATATATGACTATATATATACAATTCTTTGGCATAGAGGTATATATTTTCATAGATTCCCATATAAATTTTACAATAAATATGTTTTGAATGTGTAAACAAAAAAATCAGTTCCACCAAGTGCTGAGCACTGCAGAGACACGATGCTTGTTTCCAAACTGTCATCTGCAATGTTTGGAGATCACATCTAAAAGCAGACATTTTTAGAAAGAGCAGCAAGCTTTATGTTCTACTTTAAAGCAAATGCAGTCTAAAGAAAATGCTAAAGATGCTCCCCTGTATTTGCATGACAGGCTGCCTTATAATACAAATAACATTCCTTTATCTAAAACATAATGCCACCTTATTGCTCTCTCCACAACTTTAATGTTATCCCACCCAAATCCTCTTCATAGACACATAATGGACTTTGACTGAATATGCTGCCAAACATTTTTTTAAAATCCTGGAAGTGGATGCCATTAGAAGGATATCTAATAAGCAGCATTTCAAGTGATGGCGGAGGGGAAGCTCATCCCTGACACTGAAGGCTGGGCTGCTATTATTGCTCTGGGACTTATCTCTCATTAATCGCCTCTCTCTTATCTTCAAAGGACAACGAGCTTCCAAAAATGGAAGAAGAAGGCAGGGAAGCTGCAGCCTCTGAATATGAAAATTTTTAACATGTTCTCAGGCAAAATGCTCATATTCTTCATGCGTGCTTGTTTATGATGCACAGACCCAACAGAGATTGTATTTGCAATGTTTCCATCACTTGGAATGATTGTCAGTGAGCATCTGAAAACTTTCCTTTTCTGTGAAAGCCATCCCAGACATCATACCTATTTGGCTGGGATTATTTGCTTGCATTGCCATGTCTGGTAAAGATGCCAGATTAATGGTTTCATGCACTCTTGGCAGTCATAGCCCACTGTAGCTCTTACATCATCACCAGCGTCAGAGATGCCCTAGTCAAGGATGCTAAAGTTGGATCACATGAAATTGGCAGATATTGAAAGAAAGAGGACCAAAAATAATCTCTGTTCCACCTTTGCTAGGCAACCTAAATAGGGAATCGGAAATTCAGCTGACTGTGTTTAAAAAAGACTTGCTGAGGTGAATCTGTCACTAAATATGACCCACTGTGCTTCAGATGTCTGACTCAGAACTCCAGGGAAACTATTTTTTCCGTAGCTTAACAATGCTCAGATTTGTTTGGTTGCTTATAGAGAATATACCCTCTAGCTCTTGCTCTTTTAGTCGCTCAGCCTTTCAGTCTCATTCTTTCCTCTTAATACCATGCTCTTTATTAAAAAGCTGTGGCTTACAGAGAAAGTGCCATCTGTCCTTGGCAGACTCGGTCCTGGCACTGATTCTGACAAGCTACTATAAATATAATCAGGACATATGTGATGGAAACACACACGTCTTTAGAGATTACATAGGCTGACATGATGGGGATGGGTATCACTTCAAATGTGGCAATGTGTCAATATTGGCTACACAGCCGATGCATGCAGCCCTGCGCGCGTTTTGAAAAGCCGATTTGAATGAATTGATTGATTTTGTCAGCTTGTGTGACAAAAGAGTGCGACGATTAAGAGATAATCCAGACACAGAGCAAGCAAAAAGAAGCCCCTTTCCCTGCAAAGTAAAGCCATGCACCGGCTGAATACAAGAGCCACCCATGCATCCCGTCTCCCAACAGTCCTCTCCTCCCCCAGGATTATCACATCTTCATCTGCAGCTCAGTGATACTCTTCCAGACGATTGATTTCCCCGGTGCACTGAGCAACCCCCTCGCTCTGTGTGTGTGTGTGTGTGTGTATCAGCGTGTTGGAGCAGCGAGCCGAGGCCAGCCGTGTGTTTCCAGGTCTCCGTCCTTTCTCCCCTGTCCACCGCCTTCCCCGTCTGACCCACTTTGCTCGGCCCCCACTGAGGCCGCTTGGACAGCAGACAGGCCTGATGCGAGGAGGAGTGGAGATGAAGGGAGGTGATGATCCCCGGTGAGGATGGAAGTGGATCAAGGACACACACACACACTCACACACACACACACACACGCACCCATGTGCACGTAAACACTTCTAAATATACACTTTTGGATTAGACTGATATGTTGGTTTGCTGATATATTTGGGATGATGTCGGCCTTTTTAAATACCAGGTATTGGCTAATCATCAGCCTCCACTGCTATGACGGAGGCTGCATCACCATCTCTGTCCCTCACCCACACATTTTCTGTGCACATTTAATTTGTTCATTTAATTGTATTCCAGTGCTTATTGCTCCCATTTAACTGAGATATTGTATTTTGCTCACTCAGTGATGCTGGTATTACTGCACACATTTTCCCTTCTTGGAATGTCTTCTCCTGGCAGAACTGATAGACTGAGTGATATGTAAACAGGCTCCAGTGTGCAGTAATACAGTGGTGTTATTCAATTAGCAAAATAGTTCCCAATTATAGCTTCAGTCTAATGGGAGCGATAAGCATTTGAATACATTGTTGTGGATGGTTTAAACATTTTTAGTGAGTTTTTTTGTGGCTTAAAATGTTTAGCCATTAGCTGACCCTGACGACTGCTATTCATTTAGTTTCCTGCTTGCCCAGACAATCAGCCTCAACTCCGACCACTGGGATCATTTCTGGAGATAATGTTCATGTATCAATATCCATAAGTCATATCACCTTGTGGCAATAAATACAATATCCCTTTAAGGATCTGCTAACACTACAAATAGTATCATCATCTTGTGTTTTAATGGAGAGCCTCAGCGTCCTAAAATGGTCTAAATGCCATTTCAGAGACTTCTATACCCTGAAAAGAAAAAAAAAAGTCTGAGTGAACCTCTGAACTCTATTGGTGTGGGAATGGTTAAATATATAAATATATATTTTTTACAAAATATTGGCTATCTG
>OMKZ01026457.1:19819-32508 GCA_900302535.1 Neoniphon sammara
GTTCTTTTAAAGGATATTGGTATCGGTAGGACTTTCGAAAACCAATTTAGGTCACACACAGTGAAACACACACACACACACACACACACACACACACACACACACACACACACACACACGCAGCAAGCAGTTTGTTTTCACCAAGGGACATTGCCTTTTTTGCTAGTACTAAAATAAAGCACGACCATGAAGTAAGAGGTGTTTGGAAAGGTTTTCATATGACATGAACAGCAGGGAAGCAATTCATTAAAACATAATGAATCATCTCTCTGATGTGCATATGTTGACTTTATATAGGCATCATCCAGACATGCAGGAACAACTTTCAACACGGAAGCCAGGATGCAATTTCTGTTCTGAGTCTTTTGTCAGCTGGCTGCTAGAAAAAAGAACGTAAAAATGACCCAAGGAGTTCATAAGAAGAGGGCAGGGAATATAAAAAATATGGCAAAAAGATAAGTGTGAGTAACTATGTGTCATACACTATTATCCCCCTCCTGTGTGTAACCATATGATGGATGACAACATACACACACCACTGTGCCCATGGAGAATACAGATGATGGCAGCATGTTTTAGCCATTAGTATTGGAGGTTATAGTTTTGGGTCACCTGCTAGATCATCTTCATTGGAGAGGAGACTTGGTTGACAATGGAGAAATGAGTCCACTTCCCTCTCACACTGGTGGCGAACCTAATGGCCTTTTACATGATTAAATTTGTACAACTCATTAGGCAGCAGTGATTGAATATGCAGGCATGTAAACGAGAGGGCTTATAAGCTGGTGACCTTGGAGAATGGGAATGTACCCCGGCTCTAAAAGGCATTCTTGTATGTACCAAAAATCTGTTATGATCATCTTCTACATCTAGCTAAATCCAGCAGCAACAGAGAGCGATATTCCCAGGTTGGTGACCACTCAGGCCTCAGATCACTGTAGGTTCGGGCTTACAGTCGATCCCTTTCCACTCACTGCTCGGAGCCTGGAGCAAGACTCAGGCTGAAGAAAAAGCACCGCAACCTCAAAGTTCTCAGGTTTAAAAATTCTTGGGTGATCTTGGGTGATTTCGGAGGCTGAATTACAAATGCTCCTTTGCGATCAATATTTGCAGCGAATCATACTTTCATCAGATGCCAAAATCGAGCTTTTGAGAGGGCATCAAGATAACGCCATCGTGTTTTCCCCACAACCAATCAATAAATTATTAGCTGATGACACTAATTAATCTCTTCAGCATTCAAGACTTGAGTTGGTATGAATACAAGACGTGCAGAAACAGAAGTCCAGACCAAAACAAAGATATGACACATGCATGCAAAGTATTATTTTCCGTCAGAATAATTGGATTGCCCACAGACTTTTTAAAAACGTGTTTGCAAATGCTTTAACGAGGACGGATTGTGTGAAAGGATTGCATGTGTTGAGGGAGTGAGAGATTTCAGCAGTGGGCTGTGAAACAAGAGCTTCCTCTTCATGTTCATAAAGTAATTATTGCATGAGGTGCTTGCTTTGATGTTATGAGCATCCGACAAAATTTTCCCCTAATAAACACTGATGCAGGTAAAAACTGGAAGAGAAAATTTAGTATATCCTCCCTCTCTCCCTCTCTCTCTCTCTCTCTTTCTCTCTGGTAGCTATACATGTGTGTCTATATATATATGTGGGTATCTTTGTGTATGTGTGTATATGTATGAGTGTTTGCATGTATGTGCATGAGTACCCCACACATTTGCATCTGTATTTCTCCTCAAATCCTCTATTTAGGCATGCAGAAAGCTCTCCAATCCAGCCATACCTATTAATCATAGTGTACTTTCAAGTGAGATAGCAGTCTGTCATTGCATCTCAGGACGAAAACAAAGTCAACTGGAGGGGAAAACAATGTGACTAGGCAAGGAGGAAAAACTACTAAATGAAAGCAGACGTTCTGACTTGATTGATCTGGATGCCAAGTCAACCAGCTTGCCTTCGGCTCCGAGCGGAAACACAAAAGGCTCCCTTTATGGCCAACAAAGGAGGTGTCTTCATTTGTTTGTTCCAATCTACTACTCACTAGTCAGGGAGTCAAAAATAGTTCGCTCATGCTGCAAATGGAGAGATGAAAGAGTGAAAAAAGGCACTTTGGAGAAGGAAGGCTTTCCAGGCTAATTGTGGTAGCTCCTCATGCATAGTGTATCAGCCGCAGCCCTGTGTCTGCAGACTCCGTGCCAGCAGAAACAGTCTCCTGTGGGCAGCTGGGCGAGGGGGGGACTGTGCCTAAAATGAAAACATGAGTATTTGTTCCCAGTATTTCATTGAAAAATGACATGAAAGTAGCCTGAGTAGTTTTTTAATGTATTATGTCATTAGGGAGTATTCATGTGCTGAGTGGTATGGGTCTGTGTGCTGTATAGGAAAAGAAACGAACACAGGGCTGTCTCCTGTTTTGAGCCACTAAAATGTTGTGGACGAGAGTGTGGGATTCGCTCACAAAGTGAGGCCTACAGTAATGTTGTTTTTGCTGTGAGTCATGCAAAGTGTGATGCATTATCTTATATAATTTCCCCCCATTACAATTCTTGGAAACCATTAAAAATTAATGAACCCGCAAAAATGGTTGCTCTCCAGTCTACAAATTCATTTTTTAATTATTCTAAAGCATTCGGGCAGCAAGATTCCTGGGACTTCATGCAGCTGAGACGCACAAGGCATAAAACCACTTCCTGGAAGAAGCCAACAGGAAAGGTGAGGATGGCGGTAATGGCTTGAAAGGACAGCAATGCTAATTTATTGTTACTCAGTGAGTGAAATGGCAGCAGGCTAAATATCCGGCCATCTGTGGGAAATAGAAGTATTAGGATTTTTAGACATTAACATTTTTAAATGCCTTTCTCTTGTGTCTATTTTGATTTATAGCGTAGTCTCAAGTACAGCACAACACATTTCAAGACATGAGTCATGTTCTTCGATTGGTGGAAAAGGATCAAATAATAAGTTCAACGCTCTCCCACTAAAACTGCATCATACCCACATCTGTTTGAATCTACTTTTATATTTTTGTGCATCCTTTGTATAATCTAAGCTTTGATAAAGTGAGTTTGGCCTCAGTGGACAGAATCTGTGTAGAGCATGGAGAACAGAGGTGAACAGTTTTTTTCACTTGCAGCTACTCTGCTTTGCAACCGACTGTTAGCATCCCGCTGTTGAAAATTAATGAGTGTTTCCACTGTTTTGGACAGTTGGTGCTTCGCAGCATACTCCACTTCAACACAACTGAAACTGACAAGGCCATTACACTTTAGTGTCCCCTAAAGTGCACTTTCAGCTCTGCCGTGACTCTCTGATGTGATATTCTCACATGGCTCAGTGCAACACAGTCTGTACAGTACTAGACAGTAGATTTGTTAAATGTGGATATGTATCACATCAACAGAACTGGGGCTCTTGCACATTTGACAAGTGTGTGAGAGAACCAGTACTTTGACTTTTTTCCTTTTTTTTCTTCTTTTGTCTTCTTTTCTTTATTTCTGTTCTTGTGGATTCACTTTTGGTTGACACCAAATGGCCAAAACAATCAGCGTCCTTTGAGGAACTACAGGCGTGGGTTTGGGTTAGGTGAGGTAAACAACGGAAACTAAATCAAAGTATGGCTATGCATGCTGAAGTGGGTTGTAGTTGGGAATTTCACACACACACACACACACACACACACACACACACTGTTGGAATAACAGAAAAAATGGGGGGAAAAAAACAGGCCACAGCTGTCACTAATGGTTTTCAACAGGCGTCAGTAATATTAAAGTAAGCTTAGTACCATGACAGGTCATTGTATGACCTTTAGATTTAGTCTCCTGTTCCAATTCTCAGCACACCAACTGCTAATAGCTGCTGCTGTGCAGGTGCAAATGCAGGTCTGAGACTATATTTTCATGTTTTGTCCTCAGAGATATGCGATAGGCTTTATTATTCCAACTTTCCTATTATATATGCACACGAGTCGGGAAAGAAATCTTAGAGGATTTTAGTTGAAGAAAGTCAGAGGAATGATAGAGAAGAGAGTTTTCAAGATCTGACGACCCGTAATTCAATTTAGAATTAAAGTGGTGGCATGGGCCAGATTCACCAAGAGGGACACTGACAATTTGGAGGTCTCCTTTAATGTTCATGAACACTTTGGGAGCAGTTTCTCTGAGCTGACTGTTTGAGGCGAGGGTGAGGCGAGGTAATGCACCGTATTAAACTGAGCTTCCTCCTCAGGTTTGACATTTCTTTTATTTCTTTTCTCAGGCCTGTGCAAGAAAGTTGTGTGAAACAGAAAAGCAGGTGAGATGCTGGCAGAGACGTCATTAGCTGATTTCACTCTCACTTAACTAGACAGGAAGTGACTCACAGGTGGCCTATTCTCCTCATAACCTGCCAGGTTAGGGACAGCTCTTTACCCGGTGAAACTGCCTAGTACAGGCTGTCCTTTATGGCACTCAGAAATATTGAAGTCCTTTTGGATTAGTTATGGATCTGTCTTATGAAAAGTGAATCCCTTTATTATGTGACACATAACTGACCTGCAAGACAGAAAAACGATGCTTGAAATGACAGCTGATGTAACAGTTATGCAGATCTATTATGTATTTAACAAAATCATCCATTGTGTTGCAAGCTTGGTACATTACCATAAAATAATCTTCCTCCTTCATATCTCTTGTGAGCCTCAAATCTGCTGTTGTATCATAAATTAGATTTACCGTAAGAACCTTACTGAAGAAATCATATTTTGTTAAATAAATAAATAAATAAATGTTTTTTTAAAATATATAATCATGGATATAATTTAATTGGTTTCATAGAAAAAGTAATCTAAAAAAATTAGCCACAACAAAATCCAGGTTTGGTAACTGAAATATTGCACTAAAATGACCTGCTGAATTAAAGAACTCTACTCTTGAAAGAGAATTAAAAAACAAGCTTTTAATCTTGCAGCCAAATGTCACTAACAGTGTCACTGCTGTGAAGAAGTTATGTTTGGTGGCAGGGTCCTAATTGGGATGAAAGAATCTGTTGGCTTTTGGTAAACACACTTATTCAGGTGCACCTCTATGCCACTTTTTGGCCCAGTTTCCTCCATTTTGCGGATATATTTGTCTGGCTGAAAAGTGGGCCAGAACTTTCCCATGAGCCTCCACATGTAGACAGGAATTAGATTTATTACCCAGCATGCCCCACAGGGGACCACTGTCCCCTGCCCTGTCTAGGCAGAATCGATGAAACTTGGAAGTGAGAGTAGGAGAGTGGAAAAGAGCAAGGAGAAGAGGGAAGGCAACAGCTATTTTGGATTTTGTACTCAGGAGATAGAGAACTTGAGAAGTAACAAAAATGGATAGAAAGGGGCGAGTAAGAGGGCAGAAGGGTCTCTCTCTAGACATAGAGCTACATCTGAACAACTCAGCAATGTTTCTCCATCTAAGCAGGATGTGCTGTACCAGTGTTCTCAAATTTTTGGCTTGTAACCCCTTAAAATGAAGTGATGTCTGCTTGCAACCCCGACATCACAAGCTGGATATGCAGAGAGGTGAACAGATCAACCAAAGAGTGATTTTCCCTTTAAAAGTTGTTTGATTTGACGATCAGAGGTGATACAGAGCATCAAAACTACTGAGTATTTTTAAGGAACAGGGGAAAAAATGAGAAAAATAAGAAAAAATAGAAATGATAATGAATTTTTATTGTAGGAATGTTTTTTCCTATTAAATAATCCATTTTGAGACACCCAACATCATCTCATGACTTCTTGGGCAGCTTTTAACCCCAAAGTGCTGTTCCACACCATGACTTTGATGCCGGTATCATACAAAAGTCAAGAAAAGTCATGAAAAATGTCATCACAAGCATGTAATTTGCGTGTGCAGACATTTTTTCTATATAGTTTTGTGTTTATGAGCCTGCACCTGTATGAGTGAGTAGCCTAAAGGTTAGAGGAGCTATGGACGTATCGTTTCAGTACCTGGTATGAGGCCACTACATCGTGTCTTCCATGTTCACCTTCAAAATGCTGCATTCACATGACGTATGTAAGTGTCATGAAAAAGTATGGACCCTCAATCATCATGGCAGCTATACAATACAATCCTATTTCGAAATAAATCCTGACACTTAAACTTGCACTTGGCTTCAATTCAGCATCCCCACTGTCATTTATCAGCTATTGATAATCTATCAGCAGAGTCCCCTCTGTTTTCTGATTCTGAGTGTAAGTAATGGAGGGTCTCACAAAAACAATTTATAGTCAGGCTTGAGCAAAAACACATCAGAAAGAATATTGTGACAAAGCACAAGTAATCCTACAATTGTATCAAAATCAATGAATTTATGAATATAAGGAGTTTATGTTTAATCGATTTATTTCACTACATGTTTGTTGTATTATGAGTACTGAAATTACATTGTGAATCAGTGCTTTTTAAACCTATAAACACAGCGCAATTGTCTTATGCTGAGTTAACAAAGCAGCTGGCAAAAGCTATGTTAACTGTCAAAGACCTTAATGCCCAATGAGAATTTGCCTCTATTTGTGTGGGATATTTAAACATATATTTGAGGTTTTGTTTCCATGATTTGAATATTTGGCCTCATGAACATTCAGCATCAGCTTACTGACACTCACAGCACTCAGCTGTTCAAGCTGCTCCAATTACTTTTTGTTTATCTTTATCTTTTTTGTTTATCTTCTTTGATATCAATACAAATTGATAATCTTTTTGGCGCTTTGAAAACACAAAAGTGCTGTCATGCTGGCACAAATTACATGCTGATCTACTGTCACCAGCAAAATGTCAATGACAAAACACACAAATGTAATGAAGCAGGTTTTTCAGATGCATTTGATGCTGCCCATCTGTGCAAATGTGGGCTACTTGTCTCAAAATGGCTTGCAGTCTCTGTTGACACTGCTTCACGGCAATTTCTCAAAAACGGTGAAGCCAGCTCCTCGTTCTCCTGTTTACACTTGAAGCTGCACAGACCTTCATTCAACAGCCAGTGAAACTCCCGACGAGCCTGTGTGGAAAGCGACGATAACAGATGGTTAGCACGTGTTTGTGTACATACAGCACATATGTAGGTCAGGTACACTACAGTCACTGGTTGCCATGGGAACTGGGTATCAAACATGACTGCAATCTCTCGGAAAAATCGTCTTGTGGCCAAGCTCTTGTTCGCACCTTTTATCCCCTCTGAGCAGTTAACCCTTTCGGATTATTGCTTAGCTTATGGGGAGGGAAATTTAATGGCAGAGGTCAACATCACCAGCACAAGCTCAGACTGAGCCCACGAGGGTCTGGTCAGTCTCTGCTCTGCTGGTGATGATGAGAAGGGAGATGATGCCACATTGAAGCTCTTTAATCCATCACACATCTGGATGGTCAGAGGCACAATCTTGATGCCTTCACTGCCATTAACCTAAATGCAGCACAGCAATCCTAATCCCACCCACTGACCTGGAATATCATCTCTGCCTCGCACTTGATGCCTGTCTCAGATCTGCACATGAGTCCCTATATATGACCTTGGGAATTCACAGGAAACACAAACACAAAAGGGATTCTCCCAGCCTGTCTCTGCCTGTCTCCCTCAGTCACACACACACACACACACACACACATACACACATATGTACGCACACTGTATGGTAAGCTCACGTGACTGGATGCAGTGAGCCGGTGATGCATGGTGAATGCTGATGAGCTTCTTTGGGTGCGTTGGTGAATAAGGAGAAGCAGTAGAAAGCTTCCTCTGTGCCTGCGTGAGACAGAGAGAGGGGGGGAGGAATAAACAGGGAGAGAGAGAGAAGGAGAGAGGGAGAGAGAGAGCGAGAGAGAGAGAGAGAGAGAGAGAGGCAGCGCAAGAACACAGACCTTCCCTCATCATTTATCAATGTCAAAGCCTGGCATCACCCCCTGGGTAGACCTTACACGTGCAGGACTCACATATGCACACCAGTATCGACATACATATTTACCTCTGAGCGCGCACACACACACATACACAAACACACGTGACTGTATGATGCATTGCTGTCATTTCTTCCCACATAATTCAATGTCATTATGCTTGTGAGAACTACAGTGTACAAATTGTCAGAAGCCCTTGAACCAGTTCGCGTGGCCTCCCACTGCACTGCTCCATGTGTTCCTATCGTACGTACATAAACCTGCTCTGTCCTCAAACTGGCCCAGTTCTCATGTCCAGGCTAATGAAGTGAAAAATTAGGTTCAGGTACACCTGGGAAGGTATCAGGGTCAACAGCATGCAAAGCAATTTTTAGTGCTAGGTAGTTGCAGAAAGGGAATCTTGGATTTGTGTTTTCTCACTAATATCATATCAGGTATTATCAGGTAACATCAGGTCAAGTTCCCCAGACCCAGGTTCCCATGATAATGAGGTTCCCAAGACCAAGGTTCCCAAGATAATGAGGTTCCCAAGACCAAGGTTTCCAATACCCATGCTCTCAAGACCCAGGTTCCCAAGAACCAGGTTCCCATGATAATGAGGTTCCCAAGACCAAGGTTTCCAAGACCCATGTTCTCATGACCCAAGCTCTCAAGACCAAGGTTCCCATGATAATGAGGTTCCAAGACCAAGGTTTCCAAGACCCATGCTCTCAAGACCCAGGTTTGCAAGACCCGGGTTCCCATGATAATGAGGTTCCCAAGAACAAAGTTTCCAACACCCACATTCTCAAGACCCAAGTTCCCAAGACCCAGGTTCCCATGATAATGAGGTTCCCAAGAACAAAGTTTCAAAGACCCATGTTCTCAAGACCCAAGTTGTTAAGACACAGGTTCCCAAGACCCAAGTTCCCAAGATAACAAGGTTCTCAAGACCCAGGTTCCCAAGATAACAAGTGTCTCAAGACCCAGGTTCCCATGACCCAAGAAACTGAGTCCTAACAGAAAGGTTGCTGATTTAATTTTTGGTGCCTTAAGGAGATTCTGTGGGTGAATGGTGACGGGATGCATCTCATCTTCAGTGCCCTTGAGCAAAGTAGAGCCTGAGACTGGTCCAAGGTTTCTGCACTGCAGGGGACTTTGTGCTTTGACCTTTCTGAAGAGGCTCATTGCTATTGTTGGGTGAGAACCACATATCTCCAAAATGTCAACTTTTCAGGACCTATGAAAAACACCTTTGTTTTAAGCTTGACCATTGAGCATTTTTTAGTTTAACTGATTGGTTTTGAAAAGGTTCCATAAATCCAAAGGTTTGGATAAGTGTCTCAACCCAGAGGGAAGCAAGAAATCCTTCAAAGTTAAAACATGAAAATCAGCAACATTTGAGTTCCAGTGTTTTCATCCAACACTGACATTATACTTTTGTCGGCTGAAAACCTTGTACTTCTAAAATGTCAACTTATCAGGAGCCGAGAAAACAGACTTTGTTTGTTCTTGAGCACCATACATTTTTGAGTTTATCCAATTATCAATTTGAAAGAGATTCATAAACAAGAGTTATACAAATTCCTCAACTCATAATAGAGCATGTAATCCTGTAAATGAAGTTAAAACGTTAAAATTTGCAAAATTGGAGTTATGGTTTTCACATGACAGGAGCAATTTGTATTCTACAGGGAATGTATGCAGTAGGAGTTTAAAGAAAGACAAATTTCAAAAGCATAAAATGATATAAAACAACCCTATTCCTGAGCTACATGCTAAAGTATGAATGGAGACATTCATTCATTTTTTAGACTTCAGTGGTTTTGCGCATGAGTTGAGGGCAGGATGTGATGTGGTGTTATTTGACCATGTCTGCTATTTGAACTGGATTGTCTAGCAGTCGGTCAAATGCTCCCAGCAGGTGCATATGTTCTCCCCAGCCTGCTGCTGCAGCTGAAATTCATCTGATGATTCAGGAATGACGTCCATCTACTTCACTTCCACCAAAATGAGTCAACACCCGCATTCAATCACGCAGTCACAGCCTGAAATCGAATAAGTAACACGACAGCACATCCAGCTCAGAGAAAACGTGCGTCCTATTTTATTATGCTGAGTTGGTTGCATTTTTGCACTGCTGACATTTATATTTGAATGGATTTGAATGGCTTTTGTCTTTTCCTGACACATGATGCACTCAATCACAGAAACAGGAAGTTCAGGGGCCTCATGGATAGTCACAAACAGCTGTGTGAAAAGTTATACAGTTATCAGCTGTATAAATGCTTGAACTGGGTGACCTTGTGGTATGAGATGAGGTACTTCATGGCAGAAAAGAGTGGACTCAGTGGATCCATCTTCTTAAATTTACTTCACTTGATGCATTACACTGAATTCAGTTAGAAACAAAGCATAGCAAAGCTGTGTCATTGTTGATCAATAGTCTGTCAGCTTGGTTTGGGTCAATTCACTTTCACTTCAGCTACTTTTAAATGAAACCTCAATTAATTTACTAATGATTCCAGTCAACAGATGACCTGTTTTAAATATTGCAGGTAATTAAATTGATTTCCTAAGTTACAGAAGGTAGTCTGTCTTGTCATAACTATGGGGGAGGTGTGTTTTCTTCTGCTAGCTGGGACCAGTGATGCATCAGATGTACCACAGCAAAACAGTGAGTCATCAGAGATAACCAGCCAAATACCTTGTCAATGAGCTGTTGACTCTTGAAAAATGAGCAGTGTTTTGACAGAAGCTCAATTGAAGCACTCAAAGACCTGCATGCCCTGCAGGGCCAAACTTTTTGCTCACCAAAAACAAATTTTCACACCATTAACATTTCAATTGACCTTTTTTATTGAGTCAAAATCTGATGTGTTCAGCAAACGCTACTTTCTTTCATCAAGTAATACCACACATTTATCAGCGAGTATCAGAAACTGGCCTTCCTGTACAGACAGACATAAATCAGAAACACCTATAAACAGTTTCACCCCAGGGAACCTCGGCTGTGGGGGACATTTTTTGCTAATTTCCCCCAGTTGACAGTTTAATTTAACTTTTGGCAGCAACACAATGGAATCACAGTCAATGCATTTGACACCTCCAGTTTTGCTTCCGGTCCTTCCTCAGTCTCTTTCTATTCTGCCCCCACCTCCCTTGACTGTCAGGTTTGTGTGGAAAATGTGAAGTGCTAATTAGATGGCTGTGACCGAGACATGTTATATACCGTAGAGCCACAATGCCACTTCCTTCTCCAACTCCTTCCTTGGCAGGCCAAAGCAGTAATGAAAAGCAGCAAATGATATTTTGCATTCACAACAAATAAACAGCATGTAACTTATTTTTTCTTGTCAAGACCCCATAACACTGAGCCACATCAGAGGAGATCCTTTTTTGCACAGAATAATAATGCATGGGGAGTGAAAATTTTGAAAACAGTCATTCTTTTAAAGTGCTAATGAAAGAAACTATTCATCATTTAGCTGAGGACCCACTGGATCTCAAGACAGCAGGTCCAGTGGGAAAAATAAAGGGGAAGATCCTGCCAGTCTCCTACACTGTGGCCACCGTGAAAAAAACACGACAGAAATTCTCTCATCAAACTCTAAGATTCTTTTTAACCTTCTCTAAACATCGTGGCCTTCTCCTTTGAATGCTAAAGCTGCCTCAAAACAATCTCTGTTGCTTGTGTAAAAAGAACAGAAAAGAAAAAAACAGACAAGTAATAGAAAAGCTGAACCATTCATAATTCTGGTCCTTGCTTGAAAGACTTTTTAAACAGAGTCTAGATTCTCACAAAGCCAAATTGTCCACAGGCCTACAATCAAGGCTTCCTGTTGTCAGTTCAAACACATTGCCATGCTTATAGAGCCATCTTGTGGTGATAACGGGCATAAATCAAAGTCTTCCCTTATTATTGTAATGAGAAGTGCCTCTATGTCATTATAACCATGTTTCAGATTCAGATTGAATTTATCACCTACTATAACAGTATTAGGAATTTGGTTGTTCCTGGCAAATTGGCAAAATAACCTCAGCTACCTGATTTTAAAAGGTAAATGGCAGGAGTATTCAAGCTAAAATCTCCTTTTCATGAAGTATGGTTAACATACTGTAATATTCTATATAATTTGACACTTTTCTAATTCTATTACAAACCACAGTTCACTTTCTGTTCATTTCCAATTATTGAGTGCATGTCATAAATTAATTTTGCGCCTTTTTATATCCCCTCGCTTCCCTTATATAATCTGCTGAAGCAACACAAAGCTGATGAACATCAAAAATGGACTATGTGGGCAAGTGTGAAATGACTAATAAGCATGAGATGTTTTTTTCTCTCTGCCTCTGAAACTTCCTCAGGGCCCTATACAGTATGTAACAATAAGGTGACACATGTTTATTAGAGAGTACATATCCTCAGGTTCAGAAACACTAAAATATCAGAGATAACACCTTTTCTGGCAGAGTTTCTTTCTTGAGTCCTGAAGTTTCCCTTCAAAGTCTTACAACAAATATCCGGTAAAAAGAATAAGAATACGAATCCTCTTTAGTTTTATAGCTACAAAATGCTATATAAGATAAGATGAGATAAGATTGCCTTTATTGTCATTGAACATATCAACAAAATTTGCATTGCAACCACTGTGTTACATAACAAACGTGTAAGCATTAAAAACGTATATACAATATACAATAAAATAAAATAAAAATATAATATATATATAATATAATATAAAGTAGTAAGTAAAAAAAACAGCAACAATGTAAGCACACG
>OMKZ01026458.1:3536-15088 GCA_900302535.1 Neoniphon sammara
ACAGCAGCAGCCTCTGCAGGAGCCACACACACCTGCGGCTCAGCTACGGCAGCAATCAGGCTAGGTAGGCTGGTGCATTCAGGGCACTATTTTTGCCTGGGAAAAAATTGTGCCAGCATTGCAAAGAATATAAATCTTGCTGATAGACTCCTTCCATCATTACACCTCTATTTTACATAGCCATCTTTTATTTTTTGTTTACTGCTTAATTGAAATGTGCACAAAGGTTCCAAATAATAGCAGGAAAATAATAAAATATGATCAAGGACCTTTTATTTTTCAATTTGCACTTGCATTTGCACCTGTTTGTATATGAAGTCTGCTTAGTCTATAGTTCAAATAAATGCTCTGGAATATATTTAAATTTAATGCATTTCGTATAGTTTTGCTCTTTTAATAAGAAATGCTGTGTGGTTTACTACAGCCTAATTTGACCTCTGGTATCAGTATCGGATCAGACAGATATTCAAATTCAGGTATCAGAATCGGATTGGAACTGAAAAAAGTGGATCGGTGCATCTCTAATATGAGCACTGGCCAAATGCCTAAAATGTAAATGTAAAATTTATAATTAAACCTTTATCAGGATAGTATCTTGAGACCATCGAGAGAAAATGGCAAAACATTTACATACACAAAATCTGACATGGAAAGTACAAAGAGAAACATGTCCGTAAAACCACAGAAATTAAGCAACACAACACATTTAAACACTTGCCCACCACAGAGCCTAAATGACCATTACGTGAAATATAAACTCATTTTAGGTTAATTTGGATGTGCAGCTTCAGATAAAATGTTATTAAAGGTTTGTATAAGTGCAAGGAGCAAGATACCTGCGTGGTGGTGGTGGTGGAAGGTGAGGGCCTGGCAGCACAAGATGGTAAAAGATGATACTATGTTGTGTTTCAGCTGGTGATGAGCAGCCTGCAGTCCATCCTGGAGAACGTGGACACACCGGAGCTGCTATGTCAGAGTGTGAAGTGTATCCTTCAGGTGGCTCGCTGCTACCCTCATGTCTTCAGCACCAACTTTAGGGTGAGAGTCATCAATCATTGATCATGTATGATTCAGCTGGGATTGTGGAACAAAAAATCTTTGGTTGTAGAAACCGTGACCGCCCCAACATCTGCTTGTACTTCTCAATCTTTTGCACTTCCCTTATTTTTCTGTCTCTCTTCATTTTTAATTGTTGATATAATCAAAGGAAGTTAGCAGAGACCCATGCTCATTTACAGCAACAGACTGCTTCATATACTGTGGGAGGTACCCAGCACAGCCAGAGTCTTCTGCTGCTGGTCATTGAGCAGCTCTAGTGAACAAATTGTGGCTTAAAGACCTTGGTGAAGGTCACCTCAGCAGTAGTTGTTGAAGAAATGGAGAGCATTAGGTCATGATCAGATAAGCTATTTTTCTCCTGCTCAAATGCAAAGTGCAGCTTGCTCTTGAGGAAAAGCATGATGAATCATTCTGAAATGAACGATGGGGATACATGATGTCCTCCGTGGAAGAACAGAGCACCAAGACTTATCATCTTGCCCATAGCTCTTATAGTACCTGTTTCAAGTGTTTTCACCAGACATTTGTATGCCCTTGTGCCCTCAAGTGCCCTCAACTTGTGTGCCCAGAAATGGAAGGCCCATAGTTTGGAGCGGATATGTGTCTTCTGCTACCAGACCATTGTGAATGAATAGGGGGAAAAGTGCCCTATGTGATCATGGCATTATTCACTTTCTCTGCCCACATTTTCTCAGCAGGTTCAGGAATTCAGCCACAGGCTTGCGTTTTTAACCTCTAGCTGACCAACACCTCCATGTAAGTTCAAGTTCTGCTTGTTTTCCCACAGGACACGGTGGACATCTTGGTGGGCTGGCACATTGATCACACACAGAAGCAGTCACTAACTCTGCAGGTCTCAGGTCAGTTGGAGTCCGTCATTTCTGCAGAAATATGACTTTTCATTGCAGTTTCAATAAATAGCTCCAAGCAGCAATTGACAGGGTCCAAGCACATAGTAAGGCTTTGTCCACACAGGATGCTTGGCGGCTGCGTTGCTGAGCTGCTGTGGCTCACACGCGTGTCGGCGTCCACACCGGCAGCGTTTCTGCTGCGTCTCTGCCCTATCTTTCTACATTGAGTATGCCTTTGATAAAGTCCATAAATAATACAGCGTGTCATTTTAATTTACAGTTAGTTTAAACAGAAAAAAGGTTAAGTAGCCCAACTGTAAAAATATAAAAATAAATGAATAATCAAATAGTATCTAATTCACATTATGAGCCAGACCTTAATTTACATGATAGGCGAGAGAAAGAGCGCAAATCCGTCAGTTCTCAACATGATGTCAAACTGACTTGCTGTTTATTTGATTATATGAACCAAAATACGACTATACAGTAAAGTAAATAAAAAGACATAATGAGAGTTCTATATTAATTTCACACACAGATGTGGTGATGAATTGTGGTTTTATAGAGCTTGTTTGTTTGAAACCTGATTTTCTAGTTGAAATCAATGTACTTTTCCGTACAACCCAGCCACAACCAAAAGTCAAAGCAAAGCAGAAAGTATTGGGGATGCATATAGCTAAATGACATACAGCCAATATACCTTTTTAGATATAAAAAAAACACTATTTTGGTTTTTAAAAAGAAAAAAGTGCATCTTCCCCGGTGCTTTCAGCCCGCAGCATGTGTGAAAAATAGGCTCCATGCTGAACTTCTAGATGAGGCGGCGCTGCCGTGTGGCTGCTCTAACCTGTTAACATGGGTGCCGAAATGAAAACCGACAGGTAACGCAGCCGTCACGCATCCTGTGTGGACAAGGCCTAGCGCTGGCTGGCTAAATGTCATTGGAATACTGCATTGTACATTGTCATATCTTTATACCCGCCTCCATGGTGTAAAACAGGGAAAAGAGCATTAATTTCCCTCAGTTGACACCATGTTAGCAAAACTGCACTCTGATTTCCAAGTTTGCGTGAACACATGCTGCTGACTGGAACAAAAACGGCCTTTTTATTAAGCACAGTTTACTTTGAGCTTTTGAATGTGTACACTTATACTTTAGGACTTTTACTAAAGTAGTATAGTAGTGGGTGACTCATTTTTACTTGAGTAGTTTTCTCTCAGTGTAGCCGATCCTTACTTACTTTTACCAGCATGAATTTTCATTACTTCTAACTTTCAGCCTTTAATTTCAGCCTATAATTCCAAAAAATGGACAGGTTTGTAATTAGCTACAGACGCTGGAGGGCTCGCACCCTTGCTTGTAAATAACATCTACCCTTGCCCCAAGTGTTCTGAGTCCCAGGCTTGTACTCTCCCTGCAGGTACACTTGACCACCCTCAACAGCTGCACGTTCACGTACAGCTGCAGCACAGAGTTTGGGCGGAAGTGTGAGTGTCTAGGGGCACTTTTGTTCCATGTAACCAAAATCAAGGAGTGTGCCTTTTAAAGAGTAACTGCCACACTGTTTCAGCTAGAACCCGCCTCTTTCACAGACTGAAAAATTCATTTGACCCAGGGGAAGAGTGGATGGGCAGTGGGCGGCACTGAGGTAGCTACCACAATCAACACCCCCACCCCCCTGCTACTCCACATAATCTTGCGTCTCTCCTGTCTCTCCTCTCCTCTCTGTGCAGAGCCATGTTTGTTTTGACATGTGCTCTCTGGGTTAGGGGTGTGGCCATGCAAACATAAGTCCTGTGGGTGTTGGTAAGAATGACATAGTACAGAAGTCCCCCGCAACGTCATGAAATCTTTTTGAGTTTTTCAACCTGAGGAGGGCAGCACATGCTGTGATTTGAGGTGTTAATCAGAAAATCTCTGCATTTCCAGAGACATATCAACTTTGGGACCAGGATCTACTGCAAACATGATTAAATTGCTATATGCATCATTTAGTAACTCAAAAGTGGTTTTGGTCATCAGTTACTCTTTAACACAATGAACTTTGACTAACTTTGACCAAAGAGTATTGGTCAGTCTCCCTATGTATCTACTTTTCTGTCTCCTTGTCTATCTTTAGCTTGGTTACAGAGCCTGGAGCAGTTCTGGGTGGCAGACCTGACCTTTTCCACCACCCTGCTGGGACAGTTCTTAGAGGATATGGAGGCCTATGCAGAGGTGAAACTATGGATTTGATAGTCTTGAGTATGAAAGCATGTTGTAAAGGCCACACTGGGCTTCTCTGTTATGCTGTGATACCACTTTAACTTTAAAAGTTGCGCGCAAATCTATTCTTGTTAGTGTATGACTACGCAACTTTTGTAGCTTGTAACCCACTGTCTATTTACATCTTGTGATATTTGCTGTTGTAAAGGATGTCCTCATTTACAGTAATGTGGCGTAGTTAGCCATGTGTTTGATAATCAAAAACACATTGCTTACTTTATGCTTCTTTTAGGACCTGAGCCACGTGGGGTCAGGTGAGGTGCTGGACGAAGACATTCCCCCGCCCACAGTCTCGCTGCCCAAGCTGGCAGCACTTCTGAGGGTTTTCAGCACTGTGGTTCGCAGCATTGGGGAGCGCTTTAGCCCCATTAGAGGACCCCCCATCACTGAGGCTTATGTCACCGATGTAAGAGCCACACTCAAGGAAACCTGACTGCAACTAGGGCTGAGTAGTATTTAACACTATAAAATATGTACTCTAAAGTTGCTTGACAGCATGGATTTTGACTATTACCTCTGAGTAGAGCCTCATAATTTCACTTGACCTCTAAATAGATCTTTTTTTTTTTGAAGGAGGTGTGTTGTCACCAGACTTGTGGTTAAATGACTGTGCAGGTGAATCATGTGTCTCGCTGCCTCAGTCATCCACGCTGTTTCACAGTTCACAGCATTTGAAGCAAAGATAAGATGACGTACGACTCTCTACACAACAGCACAAGGCCACAGCACAAACAAACCAAGGCAAACCTGCTTGAAGGCGGATTGCCACTGCAGCTTGAATCACTATAATGGAACAACTTCTACTTTGCTATTTGACGTTCCAAGTGTCCGTGTTCACAGTCCCTACGGAAGAGTTTGCCTTACACAGCGAATTATCAATTTTGTGGTTTATGAATGGCAACGACTTTGTTAGCCACAGGAGCAGAACATTATAAGGAGGATGTTTCAACCAAAAATTCAAATTAGATATATGTTGATGATTTTGATTATATGTTTTGAAATCTGTAGCACCCCTACCTTGTGGTCTCCTTCCAGTCAGACATGCCCGGAATACCTCCGCAGGGAGGCATCCTAATTGGCATCCCAAACCACCTCAACTGACTCCTTTCAATGACGAGGAGCAGTGACTCTGAGTAGTGACTCCAAGCTACTCCTGAATGTCTGAGCTCCTGCCAAGCAAGCGCATTTCAGCCACTTGTATCCATAATCTCATTCTTTCGGTCATTACCCATAGGTGAGGCTTGGAATGTTGATTGACCAGCAAATTGAGAGCTTTGCTCTCCTTCGGTACAGTGAACGCTTAACTATGGCCACTGTACCAAACCAGCTGTCAATTTGCCACTTCATTTTACTTTGTGTGCAAGTCCATCTCTCAGTTTCTTTGTGACCAACTTCTGTTTCTGTTGTGACTTTTTTTGTCTAGGGATTGCAGCTAGGGCTGCTGATTTAAATAGGCTGATTTTCATTCCAAATGACTCAATCAGTTATCATACTCAATCATAGGTATATACAGAGTCCACCCCCAGACATTTATAGGTGAGGCGCCTCGCCTTGGTTGACATCCTGAGCGGCTTGGCTTACGTCAGTCGGGGAAAAAAAATAATCAGCTAAACCAAAGACTGCCGAGAAAACACTTTATTTGAAGGGGTGTTCATTTGGGGTCATTAGATCTTGCATCAGAGTTGAGCCGCAGTTCCTATGTGTTCAAGTCACCATTGTTAACACTCAAGTTAAGACCACATAAACTGTGTC
Organism: Neoniphon sammara; assembly: GCA_900302535.1. NCBI lineage: Eukaryota > Metazoa > Chordata > Actinopteri > Holocentriformes > Holocentridae > Neoniphon > Neoniphon sammara. The sequence continues at coordinate 9,465 of OMKZ01026458.1, forward strand.
TGTGTCACCTCCACATCCAAGTGGAGTTTTCATACTGGGTTCCAGTGCTCCAGTCTCGTATTCCAAACCCTACAGTCAGGTATTACAGGGACCACATATGACAACGGTCATAACCATGGCTAATGTCAAGTTGTCATGACAAAGACACCCCAGACAATGTCACCTTTGGAGGGAAAGTGACATAATTGACTGAATGATACTTCATGGCAACAGTCATAAATATTCATGACAGCTGTCATGTCATTATAATGACAGTGCTATGTCAGTCTTATGAACACCCCTTCAATTAATGTGTTACCAGAATTTAAATTAAGTTGTTTCCAGTCGGAAAATGATGTGTGACTGATGAGTGAACCGTCAAAGAGACACCAGCCTTCTCCTTTGGCTGCTGCAGTGGAAGCTCTGTTAGCCATTGGCTGGAACAGGATTACACTTTCATATCTCTGGCTGGAAGCCCGAATGAATAAATCAATCTGAGCATAGTGGCTGGCTATACAAACAGGACATTATGAGAAACTAATAAGAAAAAATTACAAGCTCAATTAATGATAATTGTTTACGCTCCCTCCAGCTCTGCATACTACTGGATCACAACGCTGCTCTCTTACTCCATTCATTGTCTAGCTCGCTCGCTCTCCCTTGGCATACTACCTGTCAGCCTAATAGGCTATTTTTTTTTTTTATCCAATTGTGGGGCCGTGTTCGCTCTGATGGCCTGTGAAAAAACCCAGGATGTGCGTTGCGTTTTCTGCTGACGAAGAAATTCAACAGAACACAGAGCAGACACACGGGAGAACAACACTGTAAAAAGTGTCAGCGGCTGATGGAATCTGTCAACAAGCGAGGGATAAAATAGGTTCAATAAACAGATGCTTCACCACTGTAAAAAATGAAGTGTAAAAGAGCTGTTGCTGTTTCATTCGTCAGCAGACTAATTTTTCTTCTTGGGTCTTTGGACGAGGGACAAGATCAAAGCCATCATGGAAAAACCCTCTCACCCTCTCTACAACCAGATGTGGCACAAAGCAATAATAACTATCTACTTTATACAGACACTGTGTCCCCACACACGCCTGGAGGAGATCTGCACTCCACTGAGTGACCTCTTTTATTTTTTTCTTTGCTTACGAAATACTATTGTGTCATGGCCTAGTGCTGTTGTGTTTTTGTTTGTTTTGCAAATGTGGTGTCGTGCACTCTTTCCTCATCTCACTATCTGAAGTAACCTCATGTGGTTTCCCCTTTATTCTTTTCCAGGTTCTGAACCGGGTTCTGGCCTGTGTGACTACGGCCAAGCAGGTGCTGTTCTCTGAGGGGGTTCTGACAGCGGGAAACGAGTGTGTGAGTGTGTTGCTGGTCAGCGTGGAGCCCTGTGGCCAGCTGACGGAGGCCGTACTAGCCTATGGCCTGGACCAGTTGGACTGCTGTCGGGGCTGTGGGTCAGACTACAGCCTGGGAGTGCTCAGCCTGCTCACCCTGGTAAGATAACCTTTAGATCACCATCACATCTGCATCATCATCTTTTTTTTTGTTTGGTAAAAGCCAAAATATATCAATATAAAATATTGAAAAAGTTTAATTACTTTTGCAGGTTGGATCAAACAAATCTGGTACCAGTCTCGATTACTTTTTCTAGGCACATTGGGCTTCTCTGTGCTCCCTGCCAGGCCTTAAATTTTGTCATTTAGGGGGTAAGGACAAATTTTAGGGGTGAAGGAGGCATTAAGGTCGTCAGTCAAATTCAGGCTTAAAATACTTTGAAAAATATGTGGACATATTTTATAAGCGTGATTTTCCCAATTATTTACAAAAATATCCTTAAACTTATACCAAAAAAAGAGAACATGATCATAATTGCTTGAATTATTAATTGGATATTTAATCTGTTTCATTACACTGCTGTTTTTGAAGTTGAATTAGTTTGAATAATGAAGGTCAGAGAAATGATTTTGATAAAGAACTCCATCCTCGTGTGGTTTTGCTTTTTCTTACTGGCAGAAGTAACTCCCCTCATGCTGTGTTCAGGGGACTTGGATGTCAGAGTATCATCCATAGAATTTTGACAGCATGGTGTTTATGTTGTAATCTCAGACAAATGTGGAAGAAAATTCAGTTTCATCTTTTTGAGAGAATTCATTTTTCCTGAGGTTACACCATGAACGCCATGTTATGACAGGTCTGAAATATGCAAGACTGATATTCCATGGTCCAACGTCCAGTGAACACAGCAGCCTCTTACATCAGTGGAAGTGAAGAGCAAAGAAAGATGCCCCCCCCCCGCTCACATTGTTTCCTGCTTGTGTGTGTTGTTGACCACATTCCTGCTGTTAAGCAGAGTAATACTGCAAATGACCAAGGGATAGTTCATAATTAAATAATTGAAGGATAATTAAGCTGAATTTGTTCTACATTTTCCAAGCTTGTTTTTGTCTCATCTCATTCAATTAAAGTTCACTGGACCTTGATCACAACCATCTCGGAAATGATTTTGAATGAATTTGGGGAAAAAAGAAAGAAAGAAAGAAATTAAGAAAAATGGTAAGGGTATTCTCTCTGGTGAGAAGGAAAATGAAAATAGTCTGTTCATGCTTATTTTCAAATGAAATAATGGCTACTAAGCAGCTCTGATCTGAGTGGACTTTGGTGCTTGTAACTCCAATCTAGATAATGTTCAGTACTAACTTACAGTGTTAGTGGCAGTCTTACTCTGTACGTTTTTGTGCTTGTGCTTATGTTTTCAGATTGTGGATCAGATCAATACCAAGCTGCCTGCGTCTTTTGTGGAGAAACTGTTGGCACCCAACTCCCAGCTGCTGGAGCTGCGCTTCCATCGTGACAAAGAGGTCTGTATGTGTTTGTGTGTCAAGATTTGTGTATGTGTGAGGGAGGGTAAGAAGCTTACATGCAGTAAAAACATGTCCAAATTGATTGGACATGTTTTGATTGGTCTGTGTGAGCATTTGTGCTTCTTTTAACAAACGTGCACCTTCAACACGTAAGAGGTACTGTGCAAAAGTTTGTGCTCCATATCCACTAAAAAGAATAAAAATAACTTTAGTTCCTCTTTGCAATACTGGACAGTTTTTTTATTTTATTTTTTTTCCCAAATTGTGCTGCATGACCAAGGTGGTACACAACCGCATTCATATGGGAACAGCCATTTTGGCTGCAATCACATCATTTTGGCTGTGCACACTCTGTTGTATTAAGTTCTGCATGAAGCAGGAACCAGCTTTAAATGTCTATCACCCATTTTTGTGAAGGGGATGGTAATTTGTGAGCACAGCATTAAGTACTGTCATGGTTTGGTTAGCCCTGGCAGCAGTGCTATCAAGCATCTAAATACCGGTTTGTTAGTAAGTAAGTTGACTCAAGATTCAAGATGTTTCGTTGTCATTCTGATATATTACACACACAAAGGAATGAAATGTGAATTACTCGGGTCCTGGTGCAATGGTAAAAAATGGTCAAACTGCACATCTGAATTGAGAGGTAGTGAATTATGGGAGCAGGTGGATGGTTTTTAGATTTGCGAGACTGTAGGCTCATGACATCTAACTATTCATCTATATTTGCCTGCAACCTAGGGATGTAAACAATTACATGAGTACTTGGTTCACCTTTTGAAATTCAAAACTCAGACAAACAAATAGGGAATTGCCATGGGGGTTTGCTATAGTGTACTGTACACTAGCTTTTTCTTTTGTGACTCATCAATGAATTACAAAGGCAAAGAGAGCTGAGAAAGCCTAGTATAAGGTTGGGATAATTGTTGGTGTAAACTCTTTGTCGTCTCATGTGCATACACATTATTGCTCAAACATGTCGTCTTAATCACAGCTGATATGGATGGAACCAGCACTGAGCTAGTTTTTGTTTTTCTACATTGCTTGTGTGTGTTTGTGTGCTAGGTGATTTCAGCTGTTCACAGCGTGTACCAGGCACTGCTGAGCCTAAAGAATATTCCAACGCTGGAGGCGGCTTACAAGCTGGTACTGGGCGAGATGTCATGCGCCCTGTCCAGCCTCCTGACCCCACTGCAGCCCACCGGTGGGAACGTGGCCCCTAGCATCCCCTGCCGTGACATTCAGCACCCTGCCTTCGCCGCCCTCACGGTGCCCCCGGAGAGGGCTCAATTCACCCTCATCTTCAACCTCAGTGCCCTCACCACTATCGGCAACACAAAGAACTCTCTCATTGGGGTGAGAAAATAGTTTTCTCTCTCCTGCTGCTCGCTACTCCTTGGTGTTTTCTTGGTGATTTTCAACTCTGTACGTCCACTGGTTTGGTATCGATGAGTAGCATTTTGTGTTAGCTTAGCATAAAGACTTGAAGTCTACAGGAGTCATTAGCCTAGGTCGGGCATAGTGAAAAAATAAACCTTACAGCATCTCCGAAGCTGTCTTATTTACACAGTGTATCATGTGTATTTGAAATACACGTCTTGGAATATTAAAAACAAAAACAAACGAGAGTCGTTTTATTAGAAATTAGATGGTAGGAACTGTAGTTTATTTTTTTCACTTTGACAGAGCTAGGCTAATGACTCTTGTAGACTTCAAGTCTTTATGCTAAGCTAACATGAAATGCTACCCATAGGAACTGAAGCAGTGGACGTACAGAGGTGAAAATGGTATCCAACATCTTGTCTCAGTCTGGGTAGGTCGGAAAAAGGGTATTTTGCCCAAAAAGTTGGAGTATTCCTTTAAGTATAGTAGGGCTGGGCAAAATATCGATATTATATCAATATTGTGATGTAAGTCTAAGTAGGGATTTTGGGTATTGTGATGTGGCGTAAGCGTTGTCTTTTCCTGGTTTTGAAGGCTGCATTACAGTAAAGTTATGGTGTTTTCTGAACTTATTAGACGGTTCTAGCTGTTCTGTTATTTGCCTCTCACTCCTTGTTCATCATAATTACATTATTAATGATTGTTTCTCAAAAATCTCATTGCATAAATATTTTGTGAACACATCAGTAGTCATCTGTACAATATGGTCACAATATCGATATTGAGATATTCAGTCCAAAATATCGTGATATTTGATTTTGTCCATGTTGCCCAGCCCTTAAGTAGAGTGTCACTTGTAGTACCACATTTTCCTGCTACTCAGACTGATCCAGAATCTCCTGAAAGGAAACATTACTGCTGATTAAAAATCTTTTTTTTTTTTTTTTTTTTGTAACAGTTACTAGTAAGTTTCAGCATCTTTTTGTGTTCCAGTGAGGTACTAAAGATGCACCGACTGATCGGCCACCGATATAAATCGGTCATCGGCCGATTGATTTAATAGTGGCCGGTATTATTCTGATGAGGTTTATGCTCGTGCAGACTTCGCGCATATGCGCGCAGCCTGCGCAGCATATGCGTGAAGCCGCGCAACATGGCAGAGTCTGAAATAGGACGTAATAGCACAGCATGTAGCAACATGTCGGAAATCTGGAGTTATTTTAGTGTGAGTGAAATAGAAAAGAAGAAGAAAAAGAAGGAAAAGTTGAAACTACAGGAATGTACTGCACTTTATTTTGTTAATGTGTAAAAAAGAGAGAGATGGTAAAGGTCCTGTAATACCCAATGTATTGTGAGATCAAAACGCTCATTAAAGAATAGAAATGGGAAAAAATT
>OMKZ01026459.1:0-33355 GCA_900302535.1 Neoniphon sammara
TGTGTGTGTGTGTGTGTGTATGTGTGCGCGCGCATCCGTGCATGTGCATGTGTTCATGCAGGCATGTGTCCTGAATCTCTGTCTGCATATGAAGCCTTGGCTCCAGCACCTTTAGGGCAGTGCAAGCCAAAACAAGTAGACTACTCCTTTTTACATTACCTGTAGCTATATTCCACCCACATCCACTTAAACTAGCTGCACAGCCACTTTAACGTTTAAACACTCAACAGTTCTCAGATGATTTAATAAATCACAACACAGGATTGTGTACTCCTTCTAATTTCAACTTTTGGATTGGCCCGGGCTTAAAATAGTTCTCCAGACGCCACATTTGATTCTGCAAATACCCTTTTCTTTCCTTAACCAGACACTCCCAACTCAATTAAATGTTCCATATTTGGGGATGGACAATCATGGGGGGAAAAGGTGGAGTCTATTACTGTGGTCCTAGTGATCTCTTTGTCTGGAGTCTGTGGCACAGCAATCTCACTGACTGGTTGAATATAAGCACACTCACCCAGCTGGAAGACCAAACATTTCAGTGCAGAAAGGATGAATCATATTGTTGGCTTTGCACTTTAACAATAACATTCACTCTGTTCTCGTTCTTTATTTCACGCTGCATCTTAGGGACAAGAGCAAGAGGATAGAGCTGAGAAAATACCTGATTATAATATCCCGAAAGGAATGGAATAATTAGTATGAAACAACTGCCACTTTTTGTAATATTGTCCTATGAACCCCATCCATCTCTAGGACTGTATTTAGTGTCTAGTGTGAAGTGAAAGGTCATGCTGCCAACATGGCCACAGCTCTGAAGTGAAAACACATCAGTACGATCCCTGAGGGATCATCACGTTGTGAGGCCTCGTCTGCACAGCCTGGCAAGTGAACTGTAGCCCGGGGAAAACAACCCCTCCCATTGGTGGAGCAAAGCCTGCACTTGAGATTTCACAGGAGATCAAGACTTAAAAAGCAGTGTCAGCCAGCCGGAGACCAGAGCTGAGAGGCAACAGATGACATCCCTGACCTTACCCATGTGTTTTTTGTGTTAACCTCAGAGGAAATGGGATGGACACATTGTGTTGCATTGTTTTTCTGTTTTCCCTGGTTTATACCATTAGTGAAAGTTATTCTAGTTAGATGAAGTTGAACCTATTGATCACAGGGAGGCGTATCATGATAGATTTGCCCATATTCATGCAGCACTGGTCCTTTATAGATGGGAGTTTGAACACATTTTGAGATCATCTAGGCAAGAAGCCAAATTAAATAGATGGAGGGTTGGCATCCATAAGGGAATTGAGTATGCCACCTTCTGGCCAAATGCTCCTTATATCTGTGCAAAGGACAAAATAAACAGATGGTGTCTGAAGATCAAAACCTAAGCACTTCTCAACAAATTGATTTGATTTTTCCCCCCTAAAATGTGGAAAAGGGATGTCAGACTGGGCATTTGAACAAATCTTGAACCTTGAATCGAATCTTCCATTACTGAATCCACCACTTTTGTTGCAGCCCATTACTTAGAAATGTTCAGTTAATGTTCAAAGCACATTCCTAAAACTAAGAGGAATGATTTGAAAAAGCCTCACTAGAGCTCAGCTGCATGCTGTTAATTTTGTCTTCGACTAAGAAAGCACAGTCTTCTTCACCACCGAGACAAATAAACTATGCTCTCTGTATCCAAACGCACTTTATAGAAATCATTCCCATGTAAGGCCGGCTGGGATCACTCCCACAGAAGGGCCCCCTCTAGTGCATACTCTGTCTGCCACCCATAGACTCACCCCAACTTCACAAGCTGGATTACCATGTAAACACAAGCCCCTGCAAGATGCACATGTGCAGACAGTGCCGTGACGTATGCGGATGCATCAGGGTGATGATGAGGGTTACTTGGTGGGGTAGTGGTGGAGGAGGGGGCATATTTGATGGTGAGGGTGGAGGAGGGGGAAAACATCAACACTAAATGGTGAAATGTGAGACTCTGGATCATGTCTGAAGCATCCACTGGAAGGAGGAGCTACTCTCACATAGTCCAGATGGGTGTGAAGGAGAGGAGAGATTAACTCTTTCTCTCAACTCAGCTCCTCACTCATTTTTTTCATTCGTCACTGACATTTCCTGAGGGTTTATTCAATCTGCAGGTCAATTATAACCAGTATAAGAAATGAAAGATTGTGTGATTCTTTCAAAATGCACAGGCATATGAACCTCTATGTAGTTGCGTACATGCAGCCAACCCATCTAACATTGCCAGCATTGAAGTGAAACCAGAGATTCTTATCAGTACAATATAAACTAAGATCACACAATAGAGCGTGGCCCTGCAGCTTTGCAGGTAGTGATTACTTTTGTTTTCCAGTGGAAGACTGGGAAATGTTTCCCTCTGGCACAGCGTGTCACTCCCAGACACTTTGTGTTAGTTGTAGCGCCCCAGCTGCAAAGACAGAAACACTGGGTGACGGTGGGACCATCATTCCATTCCTGGGATCTCTGTATAACTGGCTTGGGTGTCAAAGGTCAGCTGTTTGTTGTTGCCAGTTGTAGAGGTGCAGCTTTCTGTCAGAGGTGAATGCAGATGAAAAAAGAGGCAGCCCAATCACATTCTGTATAAAAAAAATAATTATTATTATTCTATCCTTTCATACTTGGCTCTGAATTTCAAGAGCAAGTGAACAGAAGCTCAAATATTACAATTAAGGTATTCTACAGTATTGAAATTTACAGTATTATACAGTATTGCAATTTACAGAGCATTTGTCATAAATCAAAGCTTAAGTAAATGACTATTATTAGACATTTATGAAGAGAGGTGGTCTTGCTTTATGCAAAGCTGAACTCCAACAGCTCTCCTTTTCCCGGCCTCCCTATTCCAGCCTCCACTTGTTTTTTTTTTCTGCTCTGATCCAAACTCCAACATGCAACATAATTTATAATCAAATGTGCAGCACAGCCGCACAGGAAATATCACTAACAGCTGAAAAGGGAAAGTAGAGGCCTGCCAGGTTGAGCTCCTGACTCCTACCTGATTGAGATGGTAGGCCGAGTAGAGCCACCAGTTATAGAGTCCCCCAGTGGTGACAGTATGTTGAGTGCTATGGTACAGGATCAGGATGTATGCACAGGAACTGCTGTTGAAAAAGATGCTAGAGAGATTCAAAATCCTTGAAATGTACTGGTTTTACTGGGTACTATTTTGCCTGAAAACCCTTTTTCCTCCAAAACAGTAATTTAGATAAACCAAGCCCTTCAAATTACCTGCTCAAAAATATGTCTTGAGTGACTTTCTCTGGGAACGTGAGTGTAGGAATAGTTCGGGATGCTATCGAGCACATTCTGATCTCACCTTTCTGAAAAAGCAATAGGAACATTGAGGTTCTGCTCTTCTTTCTGTCATTGAAACAGTGACATGCCAGAGACACAGACTGACTGAGTTCAGTTATACTCTCACCCTGGAGGGTCATCTTTTCCACCAGCACAGTTATAATCTAAACAGTATGTGGAACGGCTGCTCTGAAGCCATAAGCATACAAGCATGTAGACTTGAGGAAACCGATAGTGTTTCAGATTGTAGAAAAGACTTTAAAAGGAGCAGAAATGATCGGGGAAGCTGCCATTTTTCCTGGGACTTTCCATTTAGCTCAACAGAAAGTTGGCCTCAAGCAGCAGCTTTTGCCAACATTAGAGGAAGATTTGTGCGGAGCAGGAAAACAGAAAAGCCTGGTTTTCAGTCTGGTTTGGTCTCATCCACAGAAAGTGACATGAAGACAATCTGCGTTTGCCCTTTCCCATGTGGACACACAAATGCATTGAACATACATGTGCAGCCGCAATGTGTGTGCAGCTGTGAAAACCTTTCTGGAAAATCTGAGGCACAACTACATGTAAACTTGATGGGAAAGCCTCGAGCTATCAAGTGTATGACACTCTTAGACAAGATGGTAGATGATTAAAATTGGCCCTGCCACTGTATGTGACCCTCCAAACTGATGGTGTTGGTTTTCATCCCCTGCCTTGTGCCTGTAAGCCCAGTCTTGTCCTGGGTGCTTTCTCCAGACGTCTTCCTCTCGTCTGGGCCGCCTTATTCAGACCTTCTTATGAGAGCCTTCAGATTGGAAGCAGCTGTGGCTGTTGGCTGGCTTCAAGCTGTGGGAGGCTGCTGTGGGCCAGCTTGCCAAGCCTGGCCTCAAGGGGAGGAGCTCAAACATCTGGAAAAGAAAGAAATCTGGCTGAAACAAAGAGAAAAGAGACCAGGAACATGACTGCGATCTCTCAGCCAATCATAGCACTACAGTACATGCTGTAAAGGTGCCTTAGAGGAGGGGAGATTTCTACTGTTAACCTTCTGTAAACGAAAGGTCTCATGTTTCTGTGTTGTGGTACAGTAAAGCACATATCTTTTGCAGTTAATATTTTAATTAACAAACAGTGTGCATCCAGTGGGTCTCAGTATTAAGAGAGTGTAGGACAGAGCAGAAGAGTTATCGGAAAGAGTGGACAGTGTCTGCTGTTAAAATCCCACCCTCTGGGCCTCTGTTGATATAAGAGCTTGTCTTAACATGTGGGAGCCACCCACAAGAGGAAAAAAAGAGGATGAGGGGGATGGGGGGGTGAGGTGTTGCTCATGCTGGTCAAAAGAAACTTGAATTCTTCCTCTAATCTACCCATTTTAGCTTAGATTAATTGCTTCCAAATAAAGGTATGCACTGTATGTCTCACTTGGTGAAATGACAAGCCATATTTAATGTTGCCCTTTGATGTGCTTATTTTCCTTCAACCCTGTTATAATTTGGGATAGTCCTTTTACCCCTACAGAGATGATTAATTTTAGAGATTCAAAACAGCCTGCAAGTGTAGAAAATAAACAGCACAGAGGATGAATCTTTATAGCCATTGATAATAGGGGAAAAAAGTATGTAAACTATGACCTCCGGTTGTCATTATATGTCAATCATTATAAGGCATTTGAGCCACAAACAAAAACCAATCATATTTTCATATTATTTTTTTCCTTAGAAACTCTTTATTCTATTTCCCATACCACTAACATCAGTTTGATGCCACTTACTGTAATGTATACAATGAATTAATTAACATAAAGATTTGTTTCATTGGGAAAAGGCAAGTAGACTCTTTCACAAATCAAAACGTGGCCAAACGTGGTTTAGGTTGGTGTACCCTCCTCTATATCCCTGTTTTTAGCTCTGTGAGTCAGTTAGAGTGCAGTGTAGGAAAGTAAGAGTTTCTTTAGATGTGATGTTGACGTCTATTTTAGTGAAGCAGTGCACTTCTTAGAGCCATGGTAATTATATGTTTTGGCCTACTGAATTTCCAGCCAGGCACAGTCAGTGTAATTAACTCTTTTTTCTCCTCTTTTGCTCCTCTTCCTTTAGATATACTTTAATTTGGCCTTTTTCATTCTGAATCAGTATTGAAGTCAAGAGGTGAGTAGTATGGAATATGCACACCAGACCTCATTCAGCAGCAGCTTCAGTGGCAGTAGCAGTGGGATGGAGGTAGCTGAGCAAGAGAGGTACTGGCATCCCACCGGCTGCCTGGACAGAGGGGGCATTCTTCTCCTCGGATCCCCCCGCTCGTCTCCTTCAGACCAGAGTTTGTCAGCCAATCTGTTCACCGTTTACTGAGGAAATGTTCACTTAGTACAGGAAGTCTGAGGTTTCCCTCCTATACCTTTGATTCCAGTACTTACCCAAACAACACGGGGGTTATTGGTCAGGTCAGAACAACATAGGTGGGAATTGGTAGACCCATGGGGGCTTACAAGGTCAGTTCACCCTAGAGTCACATTTAAATAATTTAAATAGAGGATTACCCACAGTAATTGAGCATTTTTAATTATAATTAATATTAATTGATTAATATTTTGTCATGGGTAATCACTGCTTTAATCGCAAGAACAATCCGTTTTGCTCCAAAGCTGAGGAAGTCCTTACACTGTACCCTAAGAATGGGATTTCTGTTTGAATAACTTGTTCAGCTCTGACCTTTATGCTCTTGTCACTGAGCGAAGAATTTGGGCAAAGGATTGGAGCAGTAGGGTTTCACAGTGGCTTCACAGGCAGATCATAGAAAGTATTGTTCTGATGAGGACATTTAGCATGCTTCTTAAAGGTCAAAGCAGTTTGTCTTACATATCCTCCCAAATGGTTCCTTACATTTGACTTTCCATAAGTTAATATACTGTATATTGAGAACTTTGTTCCGCAGCTTCATCATTGTTCATATAACCATTCCTCAATTTCAGCACAAATCTTTTAACACTATGAACCTCTGGCTAGACAAAATGTGAATTTTTAATTCATCTGTCAAGTTTCCCAAGCATACAGCAAAAATACAAATTACATTTGGTGTAATGCAACTTTGCAACAACAACATAATGAACAAAACATTGACCATTTTGCTTTTCAGTGATCACTATAAGGCACCATATATGCACTCCAACCTTTTTTAATATCACCTTTTTAAAAAAATATATATAACAAGGGCCCAATTGCATCTGAACTGTTTATCACTGACAAATTTACCTCTAAAAATATTTTCTGTGATGGCTATATTTACAATACAACTACCACATATGCTCATGATTCTAAAATGCAAAAAGATAACACAATGTTTATTTTGCATAAATGTCATACATTTGCAAATGGAATATTTTATATTTACAAATAATATTCTTGTTTTTTGTATTTCTATATTATATTCAACCATATTTGCTACAACTCTGGAATTACATATTTCTTTTTGTGTGGGCAATTCCTCTATGCTCCGGTCTAAGAATTCACATTGAGGAAAGGAAAGTCAGCAAGCTCATAAACAGCCAAATTCAACCAGGGCTCAGCTAAGAAGTGAGAGGTCACTGTCCATCTAAGGTATTGATATGGTTAAGGGAAAGCATCAAGTTTTTGGGGCACATTGGCCAACTTACCCGTTAAGTGATGAGAACATCAACCACAATCAAAATTGTCTAAAGGGCCAGTAGATTATTTGCTGCAGTGCTCCATGCTAACTGCTCAACATAGAAATATGCAAGCATGAAGCACTGCATCCAATAAGCTAGCACATTTCTATGTTAAGTAATGATAAATGGCCAGCATAGGTAATTACATTTTCTCAAAACTGTGTACAGCTAAAAAAATCACTGCACAGTGGCTACATTGTTGCTAACCTGAGAGATCTCAAAAAATAAAACTGATTACATTAGCCATATTGAGTTAATAACATTTAATTTATTAAAAAAAATATGAATCTACAGACTACATAATAAAAAGAAACACTACTCAGTTCAGCTAGTGTCAGTTGTTATACTTTTAAAAATGTTTGTTTTTTGTTTTTTTTTACTATGCTCAAGAGTTACGAATGACCTAGCAGAGACACATGGATGATTTTGGTGGTTATGTTTTCACACTGAACAGGTAAATTGACCAATGGGCTGAAAAAAACTGGTATGCGCCTTTATGGGTCCCACTGTAGTCAAGGGTCCTTTTGGATGAGGTTTCCTTATTTCACCATTTGTGCAGTTCTACCATTTTCCTGCAGGGGAAGTAGAGATTAGTGTTACTACAGTTTCTTCTTAGCCATTTGGGCCAGCTCTTTGGCCTTCCTCCTCTTCAGCTTCTTTTTGAGGAGGAGCAAGTCGATGTAGACTATGTGATCTAAGACCGCAGAGGCGCACAGGAGTCCTCCATGCAGAGCGCCTGCTATCCCGCAGCTGAACACGTCTTGGCCTGGAACAGACAGACATACACATCCTGATGGATGAGACAACTCTTGTCTCTACTTCCCCCTAGGGGAAGTTTTTCTTCACAAGGCCCAAAAAAATTTTCACCTTCACTTGCATGTTGCTTGATCATACAAAATTAACTGTAATTTTTTAAAATTAATTAATTTATTTTACATTGTACCAATAACCTAAACCATCAATGGTTGGCCTGGCCAGATTAAATTACAGACTGGCATAGAGGCCAGCTGTGTGAAAGAATAACGCTACAGTGAACTTTTCACATCAGTACTCCAAGCTGAAGAGTAATTAAATCAATCAGATATTTTCTATGCCTGTAACAATCAATCAGACAGCACACTGACTGACTGTACATGCATGCAGCTTTAACATAAAAGCCCTGTCAAACAGCTCATTCAAAGGATTCATACCTGAGATGTAGAGGTTTTTTACAGGAGTGTTGCACCTGTTCCTTGCGACAGCTTCAGCATGGAAGCGCTCCAGGTTGTGCTCAGCGGAGTACATGGCTCCACGCTGCGCACCCAGGTAGTGCATGTTGGTCAGTGGGGTAGCAACATCCTGGAAAACCAGCTGAAAAACACATCATACAAATATTGCAATGCACATTTTATTTAACAACATACATATATGAAAATGGAAGGATGGACAACCTAGTTTGTTTTCATTTCATTTTCTTTAATGTACATGCACAAATATAATCAGGTGCACACTGTGAATGAGAAAGAGTAAGATCGTCATCATCATACCTTGTTTCTGATTTTAGGGAATATAGTGCAGGCCCAGTCAAAGAGTTTGTTAGCAAATCTCATTTTGTAGTTGTAGTATTCATCACCCCTTTTGCGCACAGTAGTGTCTTTCCATTCCTCAAACCACTCATACTTGACCATGGTTAATATCGTCATGCAAGATTTTCCTGTGAACATGGAACACACAAAACATCATAGGTTAACCCACATGGACACACAGCTTTGACCTTATATTTATCATAAAATTTGTCTCTGACAGATAGGTAAACATACAGGTAAATGGGACTTATGGTACTTTGACAGCATGTTATAACTAAAATTTATTGTTATTAATAGTAGTAGGTGCAGTAGTAGACACAGTAGGTTTGTTTGTACCAGGGTGTCTTATTTTGGCCTCAGGGTCTTTGGCAGAGGGCATTGTGATGAACATCATTGGAATGTTGTCAGGTGCCTCCTCCTTACTCAATGCGAAGAACTCATCCATCCTACAAAAATTCAAAATATAAAAAAAAATAAATCAGCGGGATAGCCTTTTGGTCATTTAGGCTGTTGCCCAGCTGGAGAGGCCCAGGACAGATCCCCAGTCTGGTCAGATCAGTATGATCAGACAGGCTGCAATCTGCCTGTGACTGTAACCCAACCAGAGGGCAAAAAGGGAACCTTTGATAAATGGTAAAAAAAAGATCTTCATACGTCTTTTCCACTGTTGTAGCTCAAGTGGGCCAAAACAGGCCCCCTAGCAAAATGTTACATACATAAGATTGCTGTCACGCAGCTCCACACTGACTGAGGAAAGTCTGGTTTGCCTTATGAAAGTGTTTCCTTTTCCTACTGTTTATACAAGGGCGCCACCTAGTGAGTGGTGAAAGCTATTTGTCATCTCCATTCAGTGCTCTGCATGATTGTCAGTGTTCTGCATGTGTGTCATACTTACGATTTATCCATATCATTGTTTTTGAACAGCCAGAAGTTGGTGGACACAAGGCCCAACTCCTCTTGGGTTCCATCAAAGCCAGAGAAGACCAAGAACGATCCCCTGCCATGTTTCATCATGTTCAGTCTTTCTTGAACATCTGTCATGGGGCAAAGTTTGGAATTTACATTATGAGTTCTTCACTACTTTCAAAACATAGATTTTAGGAGTTTGAGCATGTAAAAAACGTCACTGAGAGATTGGAAACAGTCAATAAGCCTATCAGAACTCCTCACCGGGCTTGACCTGGATTTCAGGTGGCAGAAGTTTCTGGAAGGTGGTGAAGATGCCACAGTTGGAGATTACAGTTGGAGCATGTACCTCCACCTCCTCCTGACCTTTCCTCACTTTCACACCTTTCACATGACACAGAATACATAGACTCAGTTATTTTTAATTTCAGGTATCCAATGTTAGTTTTTGATTAAGAAGAACAATATGAGTTACACTAATCTCACCATAAGCTGCTCCCTTCTCATCGACCAGGATCTGGGAGACAGGAGCTCTGACCAGGCAGTTCCCTCCATATTTCTGGATGGTGCGAATGATGTGGAAGGCGATCTCACTGGCTCCTCCTTTAGGATAGTAGGCACCTCGTTTGTAGTGATGAACCAGGAGGGCGTTGATTACAATGCTGGAGTCCTTTGGAGGTACACCTAAACATACACACAAAGAGGGATTAATTTCTGCTTTCTAAACACTAAATCTTCTAAGCACTCAATCTTCAAAGCTCCTAGAAGGTAGATATTTAGAGAGAGAGGGGCAGTACTCTCTGGTACTACTTTCATTTCCTTCACCCAGATATTCTCATTTTATCCAGAGATTGACACCAGCAACCTTTCAGTCATAAATTCACTCTAAGAACTAGGTCAAAGACACCCAATTACATATTGCGTAAGTCACCAGACCAATGTCAAGGCTTGTAAAGCTTCTCAGAATAATAATACTAAGATGGAATCGCTTACCAAGTTATGCATAAGGACATATTCTGTCAGCTATAACTATAGATAATATAAACGATAAGAGGAATCATGAATTTGGACTTCACATGAATTCTGTGCCAGATCTCTTGTGACATTTATGGAGGACCCACCATAGAAAAGGTAAGAAAAGATGACATGGAGATCCTTGTTGCTGGTCAGGGTGTTGACCAGGTCTGTTGCACATGTACCAGACAGGCGGAAGATGGGGGAGACAAGGTTTGCAATGCCTGACTTGAGCAGGAACAAAGACACCCACTGTGGGATCAGCTTAAGAGTTGCCAAATAGTGTGTTTTCTTAGCTGAGACCTGTTGGAATAGAGAGGACGTTTGGGAGGATTCAGATTCATTCATTTGTGACTGTATATATATATTGGTCAGATGACCGGCCCAAATATGTTTCCTCCTACAGACAGTACCTTCATGATTTTGAAGAATGTCTCAATGGCCTCCGTGTCATCAGGGAACTGCTTCTTCAGGTGGGCTTTCATCTCAGTCTTGCCAGTGAAGATGGTGTACTCTCGTTTCTCCTTGCCCAGGCCAATCTGAATGGTGTCGAAGTGCTGGTCCAGCTCCTGGAATTCCAGCTGACCTTCGGAGATCTGGTCAAAGGCAATACGCAACAGGCTGTTCTCATGGAGCTGACCGATGTAGTGAAGCCCTGGACAGGGAACAGCAGGGAACAGGAGTGTGTTCTTTGTTATTTTCATTCTTTTTCAGAAGTCATACCAGATAAATAAATAGTCTTTACACAACAGCCATTCCATGCCAGGTCCCATATTATAGGCGGTTTTCATCTGTTTGTATTCATATTATCCAAGGTCTATGATGAAGACATTTTTAAAGTTTTTTTTATGTTAAATTCCAAGTTACTGCATTTTCAAAAAGTCACCCATTTTCACAGGCAGCTTCAGACTATTCGTGTATCACCCCTGGATTTGATCCTGATTACCTCCTCTCACTAAAGCATTACTGAAATCCTTCCTTGCAGCATTTAAACTAGAAAACCTGTGCTGAGCAGCTTTACATCATTTGAACTGGAGGGGCTGAGGTTGTTGGCTGGTCAGGTGGAAATACATTCCATTTAAATCATTCAACTTTTAGCTAAACTACATTTATTTGCAGAAGTGAAGAACATTACCCTTACCCTGAGCCATATTAGATTGGAAAACAAAGTCATGAAAGATGAATGTCCTCTTACCGACATCAAACTCAAAGCCTTTCTCAATGTAAGTGTGGCAGCAGCCTCCTGCCTGGTCATGTTGTTCCAGCACTAGGACCCTCTTTCCAACTTTGGCCAGTGTGGCTCCAGCTGTCAGACCACCAATACCACTGCCGATGACAATGACATCCAGGTTCTGGGGCACCTTTTCAAGGCTGAAACCTGGACAGAAATTACAGGCAACATAAATACTCAGAGCATGCCAAATCAAACTGCTACATAACAACAATTATTCATTCCCTCAGTTTTACTCAAGATGTCCTGACTTGAAATGTCTGACTTGAAATGAGGATGAATGTTGAATCTGAGAGTTTAAAATGTGTTGCGTAATTTGGTTACATAAAATAGACTGAAGATTGCAGCACGCTCTTGCTGTCATAAATGAATGGTTCCTTGATCAAATCTTGCTTTGTTGCTACGAGAGTAATAATAGTAGATTAGACTGTTACCATAATCTCATGGTCATAATCTAATTAAGATAAACTTCAAATAAACTTGAATACTTGATAAACTTGAAAGTCAATTGCCCCACTCCTGGTAATTAGAGTATAACTCAAAATCTGAGTTATGATATAGCAGACAGATCATTTAGATAAAACTATCTGTGCAAAGCTGGGGAGTTTTGTTCTTGCCTGCTATGAGGGTTAAATCAGGGTGTCACCCTGTTTTATTTCTTGCAAACTTGTGGGCCTGCAAAGCCCTTTGAGACTATAAAACGTGATTTTGGGCTCTAAATAAATTTGAAATTGAACTTGATAAAAACTGGAATAATGATTAAAGTGTTATGCCAGACTACTTTGACAAAGAAAAGTTGCTTTGATGGTTGCAAAACGTGAAGCTTATATAATATGAGGTATGTTTAATCTTCATCCAAACCAATTAACTAACTTTAAGACCCATGGATAACTAAGGATAGTGAATATTTCACTCAAAACTGAGGTTCATTGTTATTCAATATTCCTCATTAATGTTTACATATTGGCATACAAACAAGCAAATTTAATGCAACTTTTCCCCAGTGTTTTAGGTGCCTGTTCATTTCAACAGTTGTGCTGTAAAATGCCTTTCTTGGTTTTTAAATGAAAGATGTTTGCGTTGTGATAGAATAAATATAAAATTGTTATATGACTAGATACAACTTGATTTTAAATAGATATCTTTTTTTCCAATTTTGTTTATATTTATTTATTTATTTATTTATTTATTTATTCAGTTCACTAGAAAAAGTGTTACAGGAATGCAACACTTTGTAAATCACAGAAAATACTCTCAGCATTAACCGCAGTTAATGCAAATTTACTCTTATGTTACTTGGAGGAATTTTGATGACCATAACTTCTTCAACAGGACTGCACTGACATTACCTTGCTTGATGACTTTGTCCCGCTTCTTCTGATCAAATTCACGAGGGCCAGGCGGTCTGACCGACTCCAGGGAGAAAGGGCTCGGTTTCCCAAAGAGGTACCAGTACGTGCCACCAGCCCATATCACCAACCAGACTAAAAAAATCAACAGCCACATCATGGAGACCGGCGGAGCACCACGACTGCAGTGACAGCTCTGCTCTGAATATTGCTCCCCTCATAAGGTCCCTTTTATTATGCAGAGTGCCAAAGGTCAGGAGAAGAGGGGCAAGACCATATGTAACACTGCTCATGTTACAACAAGCAATAAAGATAAAGTGGTGAAAGTCACATTTGTGTCTTAAAGGACAGAACACAGATCACAGTCCCAGCATGGTGGTTGACATACATTCAGGCACTGGCCAAGGTCAAGTACTGTATAGATATAGGCTGAAAAGGGACAGGAAGTTTACTTGAGTTGTCTTGCCAGCAATTGCTTGCTTAGAATTCACATTAGCTTTATATTTGGTCCAATTTGCAGCACGGTGGTGACCGGTGACTATGCTCTATTGCCACCAAACAGGTTTACCTCTGCTGCCTCCCTTGTGGTAATTGGTACACTATTCTATAAAACTTATGTCATGATGTGAAGCAAGCTGATGTTTGCTTCACATCAGTTGTAGCTAATTTTTTTCTGTCAGCTCAGACAGCAACAGTTTACACATTTAAAGCACTCCATGAGAACTGAAACTTCTAATCTGAAGGTTGCAACACATTGTGTTGTCCTCCTGTAGAGGCATGTAGCATGAATATACATACATGTCAAAGAGCTTCTCTGACAGCTACATAGATTAGATTAGTCCTTAATTGCTCTTATCTGATAAGGTAATTAAGATTAGGAATATATTGTGGACAGATCATCCTAGACTTTAAACACGACGTCTAGTTTTATGACTTTATCACAGTGCAGTTGACTGAAAGCACTGAGTTTCAGCATTTCACCTCTGATAAGGTTAAAGGAGGTGTTGCCTGATGTGGAAGTGTTAGCACCTGGACTTGTTCCAGGCAGACACTTCACTTAATACATCACTGGAATAACACTGGAAGTAATTGTTAGTTTCATCCACAATAACTTAACCTTGCAGCTCAATCCAATATGTAAAAAAGAAAGAAAAACAAACAGAAATCCAAGTTTATGTGATCCATGCGATAACATTGTTTCCATACTGCAGTATCACTTGCTGCCCATGCATGGACTTTGTGCTTAAGTTTTATGTCCATTCAGTTGACTTTGAGCTGTAGGCCTAAATTAAGGTCGGAGATAAGATGAAACCACAACAACATGACTGACTATAATTAATTAGTGTTATCATCATAGATTTTAGCCAAATCAATAATTAAGTTGTATACAATTTTCTTAGGCTCTAAAATGTCAAAATCAAACCTTTTTCTTGACTAACATGTTGTTAAGTAATCAAATGTTTATTTATTCATTCATGTATTTTATTTATTTAAAAATGTGTTTTTTTCTGTTTTTTATTTTTATTTTCATTTTTATTTTATTTACCATTTGATCTAGTCACTCCTCACTGATATCACCAATGTCATCTAAACAATAAGTAAATGATCAGTACAATGATAAATTTAATGGCACCAGGACTGAACTGAGACTAATTGGATGGACAGCTTCAAATGGAAGCTGGGATGAAGTCCTGGGAATGAGCTTAAAGACTTTGACACAGGACGCAGCTGTGTGTCAACAGGCCAGTGTGGCCGAGTGTCTTCCGGCACAGAAATCCTATTATGAATTACACTAAGTAGCACATACACGACTTACATGACTTTACGCTGCTTTGTACAGCAAAACAGGTATGTGTGAGTTTTCACTTGCGCAGGATTTGGCTTTCAAAAGTCTGTGATTGAGAAGAATGTCCAACATAAAACAGTTAACTTCAGCCAGTGTAATAAAATGAGATATAAGTGCAATCAAAGTGAGATATGCTGATGTGTGTAGATATGACAGCAATAAAATCCAATGTCAGTCCAGGTGAAAGCTTTGTACAGCTATTTAATTACAAATATACATGTTCATAACAACAGGTACATAATCCAGTGGTGGGAATGGGGCTCTTTCCTGGTAGCAATACAACACCAACACAACTGTACTCTCTCCACAACAGTTCTACAGGATTGTTACAGCAGTGTAACTGACTCGGGTAAAAAATAGTTTGACTTTTCCCCTGGATGTCTGTGTGCTATGTTATTATGCAGCCTCCCTTGTCTCCCTTGTAGGGGTTCTTGTCATCTGGAACGCCTTTGATCAGAGGATCATCTGCTGCCAAGCCCTCAACAAAGGCAATCGTCTCCGCACAGTTTGCACCCACCTGTTGTTCAGAGGAGGACGAAAACAGTAGTGAGCTAATCAAATGATTTTTTCCCCACAAGGGTTGGAAACCCGTCTAAGTCAATTAAATCCTCCACTCAAAATGAAAGGTGACATTTCAAAGCTTTTTGACAAGAAAATGGGACATTTCACTGAAGAACAGAGATGAATTACTCACTGGTGTCCGAGGTGTGGTAACTTCTTTCTTCAACTGATCCAGCTCCATTTTCAGGATTTCTTTATCTGACATATCCCGAGCCATCCTGGCTGTAGTAAGAGAATAATACCCTTGTTTTCAAAGATGATCAAGGAAAGATTAACCATTCAAGGTGCAAAAATATGCTAAAATGTCACAACAAAGGGCTAAAAAGTGTATTTGCTTCTTCTATTATCAACTTTCAAAGAGTACCTGTCCTATGGTTCTCTAGGTTATTGTCATATATCTCTATCACCTCTATTATTAGGCAATTTTTCTTTAGATCTTCACATTCACTAAAAATAAAAACATATATTTGACAAGATAAATGTAAACCAAGCATAGATAAATGACTAATCCATCAGCCCTTACCTGCTGAATGGTGGGATGGCCGAGAATATGAGAAATGTGTTAGCTCCTATCCGCTCCCTCTGCTCTGATTCCTTCTTCACACTGACTGATCTCTGCTGTCCCACTGCTCTTCATCACAGCTGATCCCTGCTGCTGGCTTTGGGGAGAGGTCGGCACAGGATTGGGCCTGATGTCACCAATCCCCCGTGATGGGATTAAACAGTCAGGAGCCATAACCCCTGAACCCTCACCTGAGCAGGAAGTGAAGGCTGTACAGCCGTTTGTACAGATCCTGCAGGCGACAGGGGGGTAAAAGTGTGTTACAACAGTGAAGTCAGGTGAGACACTGAATTAGTACTGTCATAACTGTTCATTTGCATACATGCATTCAATCTGCTCATTTGATCTTTTCATTGCTCCTCATTGACTTTTCAATGTATTTTCTATATATTATTAATAGCACAGCAATGTGTTTCCATTCTTGACACACTTTCACATTGATATTGTGAGACTAAGCTGCTGCTATCTGAATGGAATTGTTTTATGTGTTGTCTATATATTGTGGGACTGGGCTGCTACTGTCTGAATGAATGCCATATTGTCTATGTATTGTTATCAGTCTATGCATTGTTGCTTGTCTGGTTTTGCTTGTTGTGTTGTATGTCAGGACGGTTTCGCTAAATCTGGTGCAACCATTTTTTCATGTTTTTTATATGATTAATGTACTTGCACATTGTCCTTAATAAAGTAAATTACAAATTACAAATAGGCAGCTTTAAATCCATTTTGGTACTATATTTATTACTTGTACTTACTCTATACTACTGTTCTTTACTTCTTAACAAATGTGTGGCTTCAACTTCTTCAACTTCAACTTTATTGTTATCCTGAGGGAAATGTGGTTTGCAGAAGGCATTAAAACACATTAGGTCACATAAAAACAATGACAACGACAAATTACAGAAGCAGTATCAGGAATATAAAAGCAATGTAAAATACATAATGTATAAAACCGGCTGCTGGTCGCTACAAGAGCAGCGCCCCCTTCCCTTTCAGTTTAGTGAAATGGACAGTTTTATGTTATAGAGGTTTCCATGTGTCATGGAAGAGGTGTTCATCCTGTGTTCACTCTAGGCCTTGGTACTAGGCCTTCCACCAAGAGGAAGGAGCCCAAGCGTCCATCAATGAGATGATTATATAATCTCCAAGTCTATCCAATCAATTGCTCTAAGCCTTGCAAAGTCACTCTAATGAAGAAAATGTGGACACACAGTTGGTAACAGCAATTTAACATGCAGGACACACACACTGTTTTGTGAATAAATTGATTAGTTTTGGCTAGACAATCTTATTGTGTGTGTGTGTGTGTGTGTGTGTGTGTGTGTGTGTGCACGTGCGCGTTTTTTTTCTTTTTTCTGTTATAATTTTAATGAAAGTGATGATTCGTTGATTTGTGTACCTGCGGTGTTTTCAATTGGTCTGTTTATGAAAGGGCATTTGTGAAATTTCCCTGCCCTGACACACTGAGCACTATGACTAGTTTGTGTTTTATGCTACCCACCTGTAAGTGACATTTTATCTGAGGCACGACAGGCTACTGATCCCTGGCTAAACCTTCAAGCAGAACTTCACTGTAAGCCTTTTTCTGGATCTGGGTTAGTCTCATCCACTGAAGATTAACCTGAGACATGTCACTGCGGATTAACAGCAGTATAGAGAAACTCCCACTCCCAGTAAAGGCTGAGCAACATCAGCTGAACAGTCTGAATCACTATAACCTACTTATTATGAATACATGGAACGTTTCTGAAACCCTATGAAAAATGAAAAACTCTTCCTACTCTTTTTCAGTCTATACTTTCACTTTTTTATTTCTAGAGTCAAATTCCTATATAAATTCCTATAATATGCAAGAATTCTCCTGATACTGATGTAGAGATGTGGGATATAAGATGAGTGTAAGGGCTTGTTTTATATGTCTGTTCAAGCATTTTGATTAATACACATTTTAACATTAACATGTGTTTGTCTGAAAGATATACTAAACTGCATAAATCATTAGATCAGGCTTTGATGAGGTAGTACAGGCAAGTAAAGACCTCCGTATTGTACTCTGGACTTGATGAGATAATGAAAATAAGGGTTGAGCTTAGGTATCTGGAATCTTCCACTGTCAACAGTTGCTTTGTACAGAAGCCATTCCTTTCACTTTCTTGCCTTTCCTCATCTATCTATCCATCTATCTATTGATCAATCTATCTATCTCTATTCTTGTCTTTTTTCATCAATATATTTTGTCTCTAAATCAATAATACAAATCATACTCTTGTTACATTTTACTCATCACTGTGTACCCATCACTGTTATGCAAGCAGGAAATTTTTGCAGCACCTCAGTTTTGCTGATAAAATTCCAAACTCACTAGCCACTTTCAGTATTTTATCTGCCAGGGAAGATTTTTAGATTAAAGAGGGGCCTCTGCTCTGAGTTCATGCTTGGTTACCTGCTCGGAAATAAAGGCACCGAGCACACCCACAATTTCCTAGCATTTGGCAGATGACTTTTTTAAGTAGCTGTTGACATTGACACTCCTGCGATGATCGATCTTGTCCAGTAGATGCCAGTATTGCACTTTTTTCCGTTTTGTTGGAAGGAGGCGAGCCCATTGAATTTGTCAGCCAATAGGAGGACGCGTTTGTACCGGAAAAGGGAGGTTTTTCAAAGTAAAAGCTGTTTGGATTATGACGCCTTGCTCCTCATGAAGATGCAGCCTGTAGAATGAAACAGCTTTTGTTTTGATACTTCATTTAGATTTTGTCCGGAAATAGATGTGAACTCCGCAGTGCCGTTGGTCGAACAACATACAACCATGGCAGCGCCTACAAGGAAGCAAGCGCTACGGCTAATCTGTCAGTTTGGGGCATTTATTTTGACCCGGTTTGGATTTTGGAACTGCTTTAGTATGTTGATGCTCTTTGCCGAACGAGCGGACGCTAAAAGGTAAAAGCATAGCGGCTGTGCAAAGACAGCAGCTTTTAACAGCCAACTCGGCCTATTTGCTGACTGTAACGTTAGAAACACGTTAGCGGGAGTTGGAAACAGATTTAAGAAAGTTACAGCTCAATATGGAGTCCACGAACAGAGCTGTCATTCAGGCATCACTTTATACTTGGCGAAAATAGTTACTGGAAACTTACATGTATTCAAACGTTTTCATATATTTGCACTTAACTTGAAAATGCAACTGCTAGGTAACGTCAGCTAACAGTCAACGTAAGGTGTCGTATTTCAGTAAATAGACCAGTCCTGCCTAGGCGGATGCAGCCATATGGAGTTGTTTAAGTGGGTGTATTATGCATAGTCTGTAATTTTGAGTCGGAGAGCCCATCTGTAATTTTACTGTGACTTAATTTAACCCATTGCCGTATATACATTTGGTCTGTATTATTTCAGTGTGGTGGTTTGGGCACCCTGTGGCCACCACAGCCTGTTCATCTTCTAAATAGAGGGGTGTTCAATCTCACTTAAGCCTGTATAATGCACCTACAACATCACTGTGTTGGGGGGGGGGTTGCTCTGATTGACAGCTATTCCTCAATATGGCAAGTCTTTTAGTGGTATAAATGGTTTAAGGTTGTGCTAAACAAGCCACAAAGTTTAAAGTCCCCTGGTTGAAACCATTTCCAGGAAGCCAGACATCCAGGTGCCTTACCTGTATGTGGACATGGGGGCCGCGGTGCTGTGTGCCAGCTTCATGTCCTTTGGGGTGAAGAGGAGGTGGTTTGCCATGGCCGCTGCCGTGCAACTGGCCATCAGTACTTATGCATCTTACATCGGTGAACAGGTGCATTATGGTGACTGGCTGAAGGTGAGTATCTTTCTGCTGTGTACAATAATCAGCCAGCACACACCAGATCAAGACTGTTTTCAGTTTGTTCCTGTACACGCTTCCTTTCCAGTCACTGTTTCTTAAAATCTCCCGCAGCATAGGCTCTCCTCTGGTCTGGCTTTTCCACTGATTGAACAGTTTTTTCTCACTGCTCTTCATTGAGTATAACCCCTCTGCAGGCTTTTAAATAACATCAGTATGTGCAGATGGTCATGAAGACAAAATTCACCAGACTGTTTACAGAAATGTCCACAAAACGTCATTATTATCATCATGCCAGCCTTTTTTGGGATGTTGTAAATATTCATTTACATAATTTTATCATTCCTGTGGGGTTGATACCATGGAAGAAATTTGCCTAAAACCTTTATTGACTGAACCTTATTGCCCTGCAGGTACGAATGTATTCCAGAGTGCTGGCCATTATTGGAGGCTTTCTGGTTCTAGCCAGCGGGGCAGGGGAGGTGTACAGACAGAAACCTCGCACCAGATCCCTGCAGTCTACTGGACAGGTTTTCCTGGGAGTCTACCTAATCTGCATGGTAAGACCCATCATAACCATAAAAATAGATTTTATTTATAAGAGTTTATTGCGATATCCTGACGCTTTACAATTCAAGAGAGACAGATAAATGGAAAATGGAAAAGTTAAAACAAAAATAGAGCAGGAATAGTAATTCCCATGGAAAAGCAGTGGAGGTTTTACAAGTGATTACGACTTAAGCTGAACCCCTTACCCAAGTACACCCAAGTATACAATACTAAGAACTAGAAAAAGCATTTTTGTCCAAAAAAGTGAAGTTAAATGCTACATTGTCAAAGTGTCACCCAGGATTCACAGTCTCTGACCCAGATAGAACAATTGTTCTGTGTGTATGTACATCCCTGTCCTCCATATGACATGAAAAAGACCTACTTGGAATCAATTAGCACAGAACAGAGCTGCAGATAATCATTTACACAGAGGAGAAAAAGATCTCATGCATTTAAAAGTGAATTATAACTCTTTGCAGAAGGGCTGCAATTAGTGGAAGCACTGAATCACAGTTTTATCTAGAATGCTTTTTATATAAGGATCCCAACAGATGGTTGGTGGTACAGTAAAACATAATATACAAACAAAAAGCTGTTTACAGTGCATGGCATTTAATTAACGCAGTGCTGCTTTCCCACCACCAGGTGTACTCCCTCCAGCACAGCAAGGAGGACAGGCTGGCCTATCTGAACCACATCCCCGGGGGAGAGATCACTTTGATGCTGCTCGTCGTGCTCTTTGGGGTTTTGGCCCTGGCTTTCCTCTCCGGCTGCTACATCCG
This sequence comes from Neoniphon sammara, assembly GCA_900302535.1. Lineage (NCBI taxonomy): Eukaryota > Metazoa > Chordata > Actinopteri > Holocentriformes > Holocentridae > Neoniphon > Neoniphon sammara. The sequence continues at coordinate 21,165 of OMKZ01026459.1, forward strand.
CCTGGCCGCCCAGATCCTGGCCACGGTCCTGCCACTGGTGGTCCTCTTCATCGACGGCAACCTGGGCTACTGGCACAACACTCGGAGGGTGGAGTTCTGGAACCAGATGAAACTGATTGGGCACAACGTGGGCATCTTCGGCGCTGTGCTGATCCTCGCCACCGACGGCTGAACGCTCAGGTTCCCACGGACAGCTTGACAGACTGAAGTGTCAATACAGGATGAGATAGTGGGCCTGACTGTGGACTCAAGCCGCCGTCCCACGGTGGCCTCTCAGGACTCAAACACTCCAAGTTAGACTGCTGGGCGCTTGCACAGTATAAGCCATGTTGACTGTCATTGTTTACCAGCAGCCAGCTTTGTTTCGCAAGAAAATAAACATGAGCTTCCTTTTTGCAGTTTGAATAATTTATTTAGAATCATGTTTACATTTTGTCTCTGTTGTAATGTTATGCTCTGAAACCTGACACTGAGTATTGGTATAATGTCTGCAGGGAAAAACATCTTGGATTAAAAAAAGCTATGGTCTTGTGGTGGTTTTACACTAAATGATTAAATATTTTACAATGTATGATGGGAAAAATAAAGGGAATCTTTAAGTTTAACTTATCTGGTATTGCCTATGAAATTGGAGTGCTACAGTTACGACTATTTTGTATGAAACACTTTTTTGTATGTTATTTTTCATTTGTTTAAATTGTGCATTCCTATGAATGTAGGTTGCCATGTAACTTAATAAATAAGCCCAGGTTTTGTATCTGCTTTGTACATACTGTTCACATTTTATATGGAACTCATTTCAGTTCCTAGAATAGTGCACAAAACGCTTAAGATTACTGTCCATGCTGAAAAAAATGTCAATCATTTAAATCGAATTATTTCATTTCACTGACAAGTGCATAAAATGCTGTTTGAATAAATTTGATGTAAATAGATATATGTTAATTTTGAATGGTCCTCTTTCCTGGAAGTGAAATAGCTGTCTGGACTGGGTGTAAGTGGTGCTCCATTGATTTGGGCTGGATTTTACACCAGCAGACCTATTGACCTCATCTGTCCAGCTGCCCTTGACTCAGCAGTAAGTTATGTAAGCATAATAACCATGATCATTTACATCATGCTGTTACTGACAGCTGATTAAATTGAAAAGCCTTCTGGTGTGTGGAAATTTGCAGATGTAATATTCTGACTCTGAAATTTGTCAAATTGAGGATGCTATCAAACAGTTAATGTATACTTGGACATGGAAAACAATAATGAATTAGAATTTTCTTGAGAAGCTGAACAGTATTTTCTCAGTAATTATAGATTTGTTATGCCAAGAGACTAATTTAGTCTTTCATTTATGCTGAGGCCAAAAATAAAAGGGATGACCCCTGTAGGCCATCTGGTTCAGTTACACCTTCCTCAGCTTTAATCCATGAGAGGTGGCAGTCCTGAACAATCTTATCTATACACTTGTTCACACTACTGACAGCAACAACAAAAAAATGTTTCAGTGGGGGTGAGAGACAAACCTGTAAACTACATTGTACAGATGTTTATGCATCACAAGCATTTGTTAATCTCATTGAATTACCTTGAAACTTAAACATTTTACTTTTGCAAAGAGAAAAGTTTAGAATGCACAATGAGAACTGGTAGATAGTCACCCAGTGATGAGGCACCCATGATGGGTGACAGATATCACCATTGCAGTGTCTCAGCCAATGAATAGGTAATAAGTGCCTGTTATAAAACAGGTTAGCTGGTTACATTAATAATTGAATAATAGCGAGTAATGAGTAAAAAGCCCACAGATCAGATCCCAACCACCTCTGCAGGCCTTTAAGGAGACTTATGAAAGAGAGCCACGACCAGTATAAATTTTAGAGACATATCAAGTGGTGGTGAGGATTTTAAAAATGAGTGTTTTGCCATATTGACAGTAGCCAGTCTTACCACCACATGCTCACAGATAGAGATATGAGGTAAACAAAACCTTTAAAGAAGGTCCACAGATGGTGAACAATCCAAGACCTCATCAAGGTAGCATTCTACAGGCCATGGTGTCTGAAAACTTGATGCAGGGCAAATGGAACTAGTTAATGTAAGCTATGGGGTGTGTGTGGCATACAGTCTATTTACACACCAGACTCCAATACCATGACACACCCCAGTCAGTCACAAAACACTCTTTTATATATAAAACTCATCATTTTTCTTGTGTCTGTGACTCAGTATCACTTACAGTTTGCTTGTTCATCCGGTTGCGTTCTGCCTTGACCAGGGCACCAATCACAGCCAGCATGACAGTGATGGTGATGACCAGCACTGAGGCAGTCTCAACCAAACACAGCTGGCTGTCCATGGAGGCCAGGGTGACCCCGGCCTGCTGAGGAGGGGCGTGACAGATGATGGCTGAGTAGTCCTCCACCTGCAGGTGCCGAACATGCTGGATCTTGCTGAAGACGCGCTGTAGGTCACAGTCACAGGTCCAGGGGTTGAGGGACATCTGAAGGTGGGTGCTTGTGGTGTGGAGGTTCAGGAAGGTCTTGAACTTGAGGTGCTCGAGCTGGTTTCCCTGGAGACCCAACAGAGTCAGGCTGCGTAAAGGAGTCAGAGCCTCGGTCTCGATCAGTGAGATGTTGTTGTGGCTGAGGAGCAGCACCTCCAGGCTCTGCTGCCTGGTCAGCACGCCATCCCTGAGCATGTTCAGCTTGTTACCCTCCAGGTTGAGGAGACTCAGGCGAGAGAGGCTACTGAGAACCCCGACCTCCATTGTCCAGATACGGTTGTAGCTGAGATCCAGTTTCCTGAGGTTTTCAAATTGATTCAGTGAGGGAGGGTCCACATGCTGCAGCAGGTTGTGGTCCAGACGCAGCTGCTGGAGGGAGGACAGGCTTTGAGAGAAGTCCTGAGGGAGCCCGCGCAGCCGGTTATAACTCAGGTCAAGCCGCTCCAGAAATTGTAGAGATGAGAATGACTGAAATTATGAAAACACTGGCATTATTGGAAAATGAAAGAGATATCAGTTGTTCTTCTCAGACATCAGAAATTACAGAATGAATATAACCAGCAAAGAGATGCTTTGAAATACCTTTTCAAAGACAAAAATCTGAGTGGACACTACCAGACTCTCTATAATAACGAGGGAAATTACATGAAATACACAATTCCTACTTTTGTACCTGTGGCTGCAGAGTCTGGATGCTGTTGTTGGACAGTAGAAGGATCCTGAGTGACCAAAGTCCAATAAAGGACACGTTGCGTACCTCGGTCAACTTGTTCCTACTCAGGTCCAGCAGCCAGGTGCCATGGGGAACAGAGTGAGGGATGTGGGTCAGTTGACGGGACTGACAGTCCACCAGGTCAGACGATTCGTAGCACAAACAGTGGTTGGGGCACAGCTCGAAGCCCAGAGCCATGTTGAGGAGAAGAGGCAGGAGAGGCATGACACCAACCATTGTTTGGGAGCTGGAAGGCATCCTGTGTTCAGGCCAGAGTCTGCTCACTCTTGATCCAAGGCATGGCAGTAGACCATGGCTAACCTCTTGTGTCCAAGTCGAATCTAAAGGCTCTTATTCATTTTTCAGACCAGTGTGTGCAGAAAGTTTCAAGGGAACACTGTTCGTGTCGATTCAGTGAATGCTCTGTGAGTGGACATTGAATATTCCTGATTAGAGGGGGATTATGGGCTTAAACAGATAATCACAAAACATAACCATATCTAGGGAACAAACCTGGCCTGTTTTGGACCTACTCCCAAAATACGGATTTGCATCTGCTACTGCATGATATAGATACATAAAACTGATTATTCATGAGATCAGCGACTTCTTTCCTGGTATCCCATCACATCATATGAGCTTATGCAGCCTCACCAACTGGAGACAGCTGGGGTTCGTGACACGATTTTTGAGTTGCTGAGGCAATCAGCTTATTACCCATGGTGGTAAAAATGACAGCAATTTCTCACCACTGGTCTGACAGTCATATCCTATCCCAGTGGAATGTAATGACTTTGACCTCAAAAACAACCCTGAATGTGATCATCATTGCTATAATAGACTCATACCATTATATACAGTTTAACCTTACATAGGACAGTCCACAGCACACCTTGAAAGGTCAGTACACTGTGTAAAATCACAGTGAGTGTTCCCCAAAAACTGCACAGGGCTACCTGAAACTGAGCTGTATATCTCCACCCAACGGTCTAGAAATCTGTGCTCTCCTGAAAGTATTTTCCCCATTTACATCCAGTTGCATTACCATAAACAAATTGCACGAGTTACTACTTTGAAAACATTAACACTATAACCAAATGTTAATGATGTAACACCACTGATTTACCACTGAGTGCTCTTTGCTGCCTAGAGGACAGCAGTAAATGTTGTCATGTAACTTGGGGGAAACCAGAGGCTTTGAGTATTTACATAATTAATCACATGTGGAGCTAATCAAGGAACTGATAGGTTCAGTTCCTGTAATTAAACCTATGCATCAAGAAAGGGCAATAAGGATGCCTGACAAACCCTAACGAAGAACATTATTACCCATAAAAAAAGTGATTTTCACAAAGATATTGACAATGTACGTAGCACTAGTCACATTGGAAACCATTCTTCAGTGACAACTGTGATGACCTCTTTTATAAGAAGCATCACCAGCAAAATTTCCAAAGAAACAGGCCAAACACAAAGGATCATATCCTTTCTATGACCACTTCGTAAATTAATTCCCCTTGCTGGTAAAACTGATCCATTAGTACTTCCTCATCATCTATCTTCAATACCCAAAACCAAATGATTGTGTTAAGTGTTGCATTAAAATCATTCTTCGTGAGCACTTGAAAAAGTTGTTAAAATTACAGTATTACAGTCAGAATTTTTGTTACTTTTATTTTAGAAAATGTCCTTTTAAAGTGTGGCGTTTCAAGTCACATTTTGTTTAAAATACAGAAAATACAGACACTTGAAGAACATGGATACAGCAAAAAGGAAACAATGACAGAAAATAAAGCTAACAAGCCTTTCTGACTGTTCTAGTTTTATCTTTTTGAGGAAATGGAATCGAAGGCAAAGGAAGGAGGGTGGAAAAGAAAAGGCTTTAGGGACATATAGGGGGGGAGGAGTGGGGGCAGAATGAGACAAGTTAGTTAAGGAAACTATGGTTGCTTTATGGTTCATGTTTAAATTATTCTTTATAAAGTCTAATTTAAGATTTAATCTTTCCTCTTTCTTTTTTGTCTTTTTCATTTAATGGTATTTTGATCTTCCGGACCAAGGGCCCTCAGCGCTCCTCCTCGTGGTCTCAGACTGAGGGCAAGGAATGCCGACCTAGTCTGGCAGTGGGAACAAAACTGCCCGCGTCGCCTTCCCCGGCCGACCCACACTGCCAACTCAAGAAGATAAAGTGGAGTCCTTCTGTGTTTGCTGTGCTTGTGAACGTTGCATGGACTTCTGACTTTCCACGTCTCTAAAATGTTTCTCAACCTGCAGGGGAAAAACATCATTTATGAATAAACTGGGAAAATACAATACTCATTAAGTCAAATTGGCATCTGAAAACATTATGAAACATTAAGGAGTTAGTCATTAAAATGCATATTTAAAGTACGCAATATATGATAAAAATATGATCTTCTTTAAAGGGGGAACCTGTGATCTAAGTATGAAGTTTCTGCTGTGTTTTTCTGGAGTTACGTGTTCCCAAAAAAGCATCTACACACAGACAGACACCATCAAGACAACATAATGCCCTGTGTACCATGAGCCATGTTGGTAGGAGCAGCAGACCAGGGTACTTACTATTTTGCGTACATGACTTAAAGCGCTTCCCTCTTTGCCTTTGCAGTTCTCAACCTGGTAAGGCGGCGAGATTACAACGTCGTCCATCACAATAATGTTCTTCTCCTGCCATTTACAGTCTTTGATGCTACAAAGAAAAAACGTTTGCATTACGATTTTATCTGTGGTTGAGTAGACAGGGTTTGTTTTCTTCACTGTGCAGGATTTTGACTAATTTCTGCCAAAACATTTCAATAATTTCCTTTTGATGACAGAAACCAACTTCTAATAATATCTGACCGTTTCTGTGTCAGATGTTATGTTGCATAGCTAATTATAAGCATCACTTATTACTTAAGCTGTAAGGACATTAGTCATGTGGAGTATTTCCCCCTCAATACAATACTAGATCTAACGATAGCCAGACTAGACACAGATAAATTGCATCCTGAGGCAAAAACAACAACAAAAAACTTTGGATGCATATTATCTTCCACAACTTTTGCATGTCTGGAAAACACGATGGTCAAATTCTAAGATTTTTTTCCAGGTTTTGCATGACCTTGAGATCTCTGACCGTGCAGAAGGCCAATTCTCTTAAAAATGAAATAAGATTAATTAAATCATGGCATGAATATTTGTTGAAACTGCATCTGGCCTGACAGAAAAAAAGGACACACCCATATTTGTGTCCGATACCTGGCTGGAATAGGGCATCAGATATCTGAGACTTTTGGAACACTACAATCAGATACCACGAGACACGACTAATACGTCACAATCAAACACAAAGTGAGCTGGTGCTCTGAGTTTTTTTTTTCCACGCACAAGGATTTAAATCTGTTATATTTCAAACATGTCCTAACTAAGCCCTATTCCCACAAGCTGATGTCTAAATCTGAATTGTTCTATAAAAGTAATGGATTAAATTGATTCTTCTACCAGCCAATACTTTGTGGTAAGTACTCTGAGTCAACGGTGGAAAAACTGGTTAGAGTAGGTCCTTGTTAAGGGAGTCTTAATGTCCTTATCCCTCTGAAATGTGCTGCACTACAGACAGGAATCAGTTCACATCAGCCAAAACCTGCTGTCTGAACCAACAATTTCAGTGCAGTTATTTTGCTCACCAAACCTTGCCTAAAAATGTGATCTTTGACAGGGAGTGGTAAAGCTCTTGGCCTAGTGACTTGAAGGCATAGTTTGCATTGTAAACACTGGTGCTTACTCAATATGTATATCATACAACTTACTCCAACACAACTGTTTTTTCACTACACTGCCAACAGAGATTGTTTTCTAGATCAGTAAAGGTGCACCAACAGTATCTGTAGTAGTAAAATCAGTGCCAATCCAGCTCTCAAATAGCTGTGCTTGAATCAGGAAATGAAGCTGCCCTGATACAGACACTTTAATGACATAAGCTTTGGCACAATAAAATACTTGTCTGCAGTGTAGTCATTCTTTGAGCTCAGTGAAGGACAGGTGAAGCAGCCGCGTCGAGCCAGACCGAGCGAGAGAAGCGGAATAATACCAGAGGAGAGGCAATTCTACCTTCAAAATGGAGTAAAATTTCTCTCTCTCACTTTTGGGGGATAAAATGTAGGCTGTTTAGGGGGAAAATGTAGTTTCATTCACTGCAGATTACTCTTCATTTTGGTGCAGCATGATTGTCGCTTAAAGTTTTGTTTTGAAAGATGTGACCAGAATTGACATAACGTGAAAATGCTGAAATGCTGCTGTCCCCTCTCCACTGTGTATGCATTACGCAGATCAACAGGCAGCCAAAGTCCTTCCAATAATGACATGAATAAAAATGAGTCTCGGTATGAGCGTCCTTACTGCTGTTTGTGAAATCAAACTTTTCAATTTCTAGAAACCATATCATTTAAACCATTTTAGGTAACCTTTTTTCTATTTCCTTTTCTTTGACTGAGGATCGTTAGATAATGGTTGATGCATAACTTAATGAGTGAATGCAAGTAATATACTTGTTCATGTAAAACTAGGCAGCACAATTTACTGTCGAGCAGTATCTGAATCAGCCAATCTCCTTAATGAAGTACCTGGTACACATATTGACCCAAAGTTTGGTGTTTGTGCACTTCTATGGATGACAAATGGTTTCAAAGAACAAACCACTTTTGAATGTGAATGCAGAACATCTTGAGTTCTGAGTCGCCCCTGCTGTGGTTCACTGAATGAACAACTGAATGTGAAGTGCTTACGTTTTGTGAATAGTCTGGAATAGCTGCTGGCCCTCCACAGAAACCCCAGCACTGATTGCATAGGCTTGGGACAGCTTGTCCTCCTTTTCTGTCCGTGCTCGATTGGCAAGCTGTGAAGAAGATGTGACACTTTGTATTAAACATCTTTTAGCTTTGCAAAAAGGACAGCCTCTAATTTCTAAATACAATAAGGACAAGTGCTATATTAATTTGTAACCAATCAACGCTGCGTTCTATAATGTTTTGCTAAAGCACTGACAGAATTACTGCTCTTGACTACTTGCTCTGCTGTGGAACTCTAGCAATAGAAATGATTAACTTAATCAAATTTACATACAGAATTCCCAGACCAGAGCATAACCTGTCCCTGGCTTAGCAATATAAATATAGAAATGTGTAAATCACATTTTCATTCAATTGTCTATACCTGTTTATTTCTTTTCAGTGTCACAGGGCCTGGACCCTATCTCAGCATAATTTTAGCGGAATTTTGCCAGTCCATCACAGGGCTTTCCCCACACTTCAAACATATTTTACCAAGCTAAAAGGTGGATTCTCACTTATTCTTTGTTTTACCCTGGGCACTTACATATGTTTTCATTTTCAATACAGCTCAAATAGATATCTTTATATTTAACTGATGCCGAAATCTGAAGTCTTCTATGGGCAAAAATTTGACTTATCATCAACAGAGACATAAACCACCAACACACATCAGGGGCTGAAAGTCAGCTGATCACAGACTTACCTTGCCAACATTCAGTGATGCTAGTGGAGGTGGAGTCTCAGTGCGGTCATTTATTATGTCCACTTCAGAAACATAGGCTAAGTTGATCAGGATGACGTCATTGAGGTTTGGCTTTCCGCTGGAGGAAGCACATTCTTAGAGGAATTCAAGTTAAGGTACAATAAAATTACAACACCATATCACAGCACAAAATGACATTAAAAAAAAAAAGAAAAAAATTCAGGCCATGATCAACTTGAGCCTGCAAAGCTGCAGACTGCACTGGACACTGGCTGACTGTCAGTGCTGCCTGTGAGAAGTAGTGCCAGTCACAGAATGCTGCAAAAAATAAAGGGCAATGCTGCCACCTATAGTGACCACAGATGAACAAATCCCTGAAGCCCTATAACAGAGTCCTAAAAGTTACTGTATGTCTTATTTAATTCAATATAAATATCAAGGCAATCGGTCTCTGTGTCCGTCAAATTTATTTTGCTAGGGTAATATTACAGACAGGGGTTTAATTCACACCCAACAAAACCTACTCAATTGTTTTGTTTTTTTGTACTCAGCTTAGAATTACTGTTGGTTAATGATTACGCTGGCACCCGTTTCATCTTTGTGCCTGACTGCCCCCACCCCACTGAATAGTTAGCTTGTTCACACAAGTACTACACTCTAGGTGCTCAAGCAGTCATCTCCTGAATCCCTGACTCATGTTATGAAGTAACTGAGAGACTGTGAGAACTTAATCTCTCAAATACTTGTTGTAAAGTCTAACTGCAGCAGGAATAAAAGTTGCCAAATGCTTGGTGTGTGTATCGTGATGCTGTAAGCACTCACTCTCTCTCATGTTGTTGTAACTTAGGCACCTGTGCAGAGGGTGGCTGCTGTCCGCTGTCATCCATTACTTGGCTGATTTGGCTGCTTATGTGTGTTGTTAACATGTAAGCCACTGATTTTTGACTAACACCAGTTATCTTGCTGGCATACTGGACTGCTCAACAGTTGTTGTTTTTTTTTGGTGATATAGATCCAAAAATGCAAAAGGCACAAGAACTTACACAGATCACACAACAGTCTTGTACATCAGAGACAGTGTATCCATATCATTAAATGACCTATGTTTTCTGTGAAAATGAAACTGTTGTTGCATCCTATTAAACTTTCAATGCAAGGTATAGATAAACATAGAATTAAATTTGGGCAATGTACCAAAAGAACAGGCGTAAACCCCCTAAGAGAAAGCTTCATGAATATTTTCACCTGTGGCTTATCGAACACACTGCCTGAGTCAGAGGGCTACACTAAATCTACATTCAGTGGTAAGGTTACTCTATAGGCCTAGCTTCTATGAGCAGTAAAACTTAATAGCCAGATATTTCAAGCAAAGAAAACGCATCATTTTGCCATCAACGGGCCTCAATATTCTAACTGCTCCGTTTTCATCCCCTGCAGATAGACCAATTTGACATTAATTTTTTTTTGCAAAAGTCATTGTAGGTAATGATGTGGCCCAGCATGCCACCTCGTCAAGGTTCATAACACACACCATTAATGGGTGTAGACATCCTGTCAGTGGCTCACCAGCTCGCTAGCTTGGCGTAATGGCATCGTACGCGTGATGCTTCTGTTCAAACATCCATCTAAAAACACATTTTTTAAATGGATCTGGGTTGTAGGTTAATTCACCTAACAAATAACAAACAACGACAATGTCATCTAAATGAGATGAAAAACAGGAAAAATCAAGGCTCACACGCTGGTAAAGCTAATACAGTTAAATGAGCTGTTAGCGGTACTATGTGGTTGACTGGCCATAGTACCAAGCGAAACTTAGCATGCTAGCTAAGCTAACAGCAATCTGACTATAGTGGGGAACGATATTCAGCAGCCATTCACCCGCGGGTTTTTAGAATAATTAATTACATTTGCAGGTAACGTAACACAAAAGACGTTAAGTAACCTGGTGTGCCTAAATCAAGGCTAGATGCGCTACATGTTAGTTAGCTGGCTAACTAGCAACGGATTGTGCTTGTGGAGACCACACAGCCATGATGCCTTACTAGAATTCGTTGCCAGATAGTGATCCATGTTGAGGTCTGGCAATACAATGTGTGGAATCAAAACACATGCACTTCATAGTAGCGAATGTGAACACCTGACATAGCCCCAGCAACACCAACCATATCTACAACAGATGAAAGATGGGTAAATGTCAACAAATTGGTCAATGAAACTATTTAAAACGGACAAAGATAACCAACTCGGCTACCACCAATTACGCCTGCGCGGATCACTATTTGACATATTTTCGGTTACCCTACAGGCCCTTGCAGCCAGGGAGGCCAATGAGTCGTCCGCACCCCGAAACAAAGAAAGGATACTCAAAGTTAACATCTTAGACTGGTAGTCAAATGCGACCACCTCTCCTTGCAGACGTTGGCCCAAGCAGGTGAGGCAAGAGACATGGCTCCCGACGCTAAAATACTCCCCCGGTCCAGGAGCCGCCATCTTCTCCGCCAGGAAACCGGAGCGCCTGCCTTACGTAAAACTACGCGATGTCGTATTCAGACGAAACTTGGGCGTGTCGAATCACGTCGTATTCTATGTTCATTCATTTTAATTGGAGCATCTGGGCTTATCGTTTGAGCTTTAAATCAAAAATAAAATATTATTTTCACGCCAAATGCTTTGAAATGTTATTAAATGTAAATACTATTTCATTAATCAAAGTGAGAACTCCTTGCTTTGTCCACATTTCAACTCAAAGCCCTTGGCACTACTCCCCCTGCAGGAAATACAGCGGTATTATGGGTTATTATTGAGCACTGCAGCAGCGCAAATAAAGCAGTCCAGGACAGCGTCTCTCATTTTTTAATTTTATTCCGTCATCGGCTTTTATTGAGGTTGACTTAAGAATGGAATCAATTTATACCCAAGGCATTTGGTTGGCAGAACGTCTTCAGCAGAGGACGATGAGTCAAGAAAAAGTTTGGCTCATTGTCACTCATATGGGGGACCCTAAAGCAGCCTTCCTACTCTTCTTTCCTTTCACATACTTCATCAGCAGGAGAACTGGAGTGGCAGTTATTTGGGTAGCTGCTATATCGGAGTGGCTAAATTTGGTGTTTAAATGGTAAGGGCAAAAGCCAGACTATTTTTACGAAGCTATGACAGGTATCTCACCTCCTCATCTCCATTACCTTTAGCATTGCCATTGTTCACTTTTTGTCCACACCCAAATCACTCACATTCAGTCATAAAGTCATGTACTTTTCATTTTTACTTGTAACAGTGAAAGCAGAAAACAGACATTTGATTGAGTAACTTAAAAAAAAGTTGACAACTCGGCTTCCGGGATAAGATACGTTGTCCGACCCTGTTTACTATTCGAGGTGAAACAGACAGCGGAACGTTTCTATAATGTGCCATTGATAACCCTTACATAAAAAATATTCGCTATGT
>OMKZ01026462.1:4609-15156 GCA_900302535.1 Neoniphon sammara
TTTTTTTTTTTTTTTTTTTTTTAAAGATCATTAAAGTAGGCGGTGTCACGCATGCTGTCATGCATTCTTAGACACTGGAATCAGATTTTGTCATTAGCAGTCCCACCCTCTCACTGCCCACAGCTTTTATTCTGAATGCTCTGAACACTGCAGAGCTTTCAAGAGGTGGTACAAATAAACTATTAAAAAAAAATCAACCCAGTGACCTTTCCCTTTTTATGCAAATGGCCCTTACGCAGCGCCCTTGGTGGGCTGCGGAAAAGTCTATCTGCGTGGTGTTTTATCATCTGTATGTGGATAAAAATGGACTGCCACAAAACAACCCGCAAAAATGATAATGTAATGATCCCTAAGCCTTCCCAATTCTGTCTCTTTCTGTCGCTCTTCTCTCTCTATCTCCTTCTCCCTCCCTCCATCCTCACACAAACAAACAGACAAAAACAGAATGCCCTGGTTTTCTGAAGCAGCCTCTTCAAACTCTCTCCCCAAAATCTCCCCAGTCTGATGGGAGCTTCTGTAGTAAAGTTCAAAGACTTCTGGACTTCTCCCACGGAATATCTTTGAGATTAGACTAACAAATCAAATAACTATCACAAAAAGGATAGGCTATACCGGAATGAAGCATATACTTTTTGTCGACTGAAATGATTTCAGTCAGCAATGATTAGTGAACAATTTGTTTGAATGTCTCTGATCGGCAGTGATACAGATTTGCTTCTATCAGACAATTATACTTTTTTCTTGGCGGAGCAGAGTTGAAGCTTTGCTCTGTTCATGGAAGTCTATCAGACTTTACAGTATGTATTTTCATTGACAAATGTTAACCCATGTCAGTATAAATTATGACCTTTCATATTACATGGGACATGAGTTATGGGTATATTTTAGCAGTGAGAATACATTCTGTCATATATTCCATATAGTACCGTATTTAAAATAATGACTCCTCTTATTCAGCATGCTGTAACACTAATTGCAGAGATGTAAGGCTGTGTTAGAGCATACCATGACACACAAACCATTTCCCACTGCCGTTAGTTGTACCTGATTTCAAAGCAAATGTCGTGTTATATTTCTAAGAATCAGGAGAAGGGATGGAATGAGCATGACCTCGAACCAATTCAGTGGTGATCCAAATATGGTCATGATAGAGCTTTCCGTATCTTGCTCCCTCTCTCTTCCTGTCTCTTTCAGCCCCTCTCTCCTTGCCTGTATGTTTAGTTTACCGTATATTAATGGGTTCAGTGCCTCCATATGGTCACTGTCAGGTAACCCACTCTGTATACATCCTCTAAACTCAGTGCACTCAGCTGCAGGGAGGTCACAGAGGATTATATGTTGATTGTATGAGCTTTGGTTGGGTTTCCTAGATTTCCTAGATGCATCATCTTGTGTTCTCTTTTATCAGTTATTATGTGTGATATGTAATTGTTCCAAGATCACAGAAAGTTTGTAGGGCCTCCTCATTTTTGGTTACTAAAGATGTTGGTGGTCTAGGAATTGAAGCTTATTCTAGTGCCACACCCATTGTAAATAGCTCTGGATAAGAGTGTCACCTAAATGCCTAAATGTAAATGTTTACACACTCCCTTCTAAAATTGGATCATCATGCTGGAAGCAGGAAAATGCAGTTACTGTATTTAATAGTAAAGACTGAAATACAGATCATATACAGTGTAGGCTTGAATACAAACTAAGATTTTGTGCTTTATTTTCATGAGAACTGTCAAAGGCTTTTATAGAAGATGTTCCTTCCCTTGGTTGAATATGATATCTTTACTGAAGGGGATAAACATGTTGGAAGTGATTTTTTACATCTTCTCACTAATTCCATCTTCTGCCATTTCAATCAACATTGAAAGCTTTAGCTCTGTCTGCATGGGTAGAACAGTGTCATGTCGTAAAGCAATTTCACTTGGCGCTGTAAAGCAGTTTAGCAGCAACCAAATGTAAAATATAGTGTAGAGGCAATGAGTGGCTTGCAGTCTTCTGGGTGATGGTGTTATTTGTCAATTTGATGATGGTTTATTGATGGGAAAGAGTCACTAAACCCCAAAACAAATCTCTGAAGTTCTCTCTAATGGTTAAAAGTAGGGTGCCTGGTGTTTTGGTGGCACCACCCGTAGACAGGTGGTGACATCACTCACTACCAAAGACCAGGCACTGTACTTTTCACCATTAGAGGTCAGGCTTCACACAGATTTGGGTTTGGGGTTTAGTTACTCTTTAAGATGCTACATGTGCCACCTGTAATGCCTGCCTCTCAGTAGGTTCTTACTCTGATGAAGCCAGTATAGTTTTTTTTAATGCAGTGGACTGAAAGAAAAGGACAGAACTTTCTGAAAGCAAATGGCCAACCTTGAAAACATTCTAGTCTGTTCTGAGGCTAGAGCTGTATGTGCCCAGCTCATCACTGCTTAATGTCCTGTGAAGACAATGAATAGGGTTAGGGTTTTACGAATATTGGTGCATTTAAGGTGTATGTTTAAACTGCCTTGCATCATTTGCATGCTGGTTTTGTTGAAACTGGGGATTTCTAATTGCTACAGTGATATTTATGATAATAGAGCAGCGCATGAAGCCTGTGCACCAAGTTCCCCCCTGCAACATTTGAGAGGGCAATTCTGGTTCTTCCGGCGTGAGGCTGAAAGAGGCACAAACCATCAGCTTATCATGTCCAAGCTTCATAGCTGGATAATATTTTCCCCTCTTTTTCCCCTTTATTTCCCTCTTAAGAGCACTAGTAGACTGGAGAGTCAAGGAGTCAGCAACCCTGGACACAGACAGTCAAAGACAGGATAATCTGCCTCTTAAGAAAGCACTGGAAACTGTAGGGATGAAATCATTTAAGCCTTACATCGTTTAAAATAAGTTTTGCTTGATTTTCATTTTTACTTCCTGAGTTGCAGAGCACATAATTCTGCCATAACCTCAATAGCTAGGGACTGCAAAACTGGCAAAAGAGCTTCTGACCAAAAGGAAAGATCTCCTTCACAGACGTTTCTATTTCCATGTCGGAGCCTGACGAAACTTTTCCTCCCTCTAGGCTGTTAAAAGGAGAATTATCTCTTTTATTTGATAATTTTTGTTCGCCTGGAGAAGTCAAAGCAATGAATGGCTTGATCTTTTGGTAATCTTGACACAAGCATCAGTACTACGTTGAGTAAAACGGGTCAGGCTGTCAATCAGACATGACATCTCAGGTGCTTCCTCGGACACCACTGGCCTGATTTAGGTGAAACATGGAGGGATCATGTACCTCTGTACTGAGCTCCAATGTACAAAAAAATGACACTGACCCATTGGAGATGCTACAGCTAAAGGACAATATTTTTAACTCAGACATCACGGCTCCAGTTTTTGATGTATGATGCATTTTGGCACTTAGTATCCCCATCAAGACAATTGGCCCAGATGGGGACACTAGAATTAAAGATCAAAGTTGTTTAACTTTGAAAGACATTTACTCCTTCATTGTAAGTCTGATTGGCATGAACCACACTGCACACGTCATCTGTAGTCACATGCCATGTTGATTGGCCTAATGGGGGTGTGATAATTAAAAGTCAGAATACCAAACTCAAATGTGATACCTCAGACACCACTGGTGAGATTTTGATTACACTGGAAACTATAACTCCTGCACTACTGGTCCAATTTGATGAAAGTTGGAGGGAACTCTGATGGTGCATGTTGTTTCTGACTCTGTTTCCATTGTTTTAATACTTAATTTGACATGATTGTGCTGCAGAAATTTCAAAGTTTTCAAAGTTTTTATATGCTTAAAGGAATAGTGAGTGAACCGCAAGTGGAATGAATCAAATTTGAAGATTCTGTGTGCAGCATTTTTAAAGGAATACTCCAAGATTTTGGGAAAAAATACCCTTTTTTCAATTTACACAGACTGAGACAAGATGTTTGATGCCATTTTCACCTCTGTACGTACAACTGGTTCGGTTCCGATGGGTAGCATTTCATGTTAGCTTAGCATAAAGACTTGAAGTCTACAGGAGTCATTAGCCTAGCTCCATCAAAATGAAAAAATAAACCTCACAGCATCTCTGAAGCTGTCTTATTTACACAATGTATCGTGTCATTTTAAGAGAGTGGTTTTAGGAGAAGTAATGTGGTAGGAACTATAGATGGTAGGAACTGACTTCAATGGTTTATACTAAGCTAACACAAAATACTCATAGGAACCAAACCAGTGGATGCGCAGAAGTGAAATGGTATCAAACATCTTCTGGAGGTAGTTTTGACAATCAGATCACAATCTTCAGTGTGTCTTGGGTTCATTTACACCTGTATTTTTATGTGGTCAAATGCTATCCAACTGCAATCCAATCCCCCAAGAGGTGAAAAGGTATT
The DNA here is from genome assembly GCA_900302535.1 of Neoniphon sammara. Classification (NCBI taxonomy): domain Eukaryota; kingdom Metazoa; phylum Chordata; class Actinopteri; order Holocentriformes; family Holocentridae; genus Neoniphon; species Neoniphon sammara. The sequence goes on from OMKZ01026462.1 coordinate 8,978, forward strand.
ACCATGTATGAAGGAGGTCTATGTTATTTGAATGAATTTGTAATTATGAACAACAACTCAAGCCTCTGCTCCAAGCCAGAAACCAGAGAAGTAAAAAGTTCTTGTGTTTGAGTCTGGAGCTCCAGACATGTTGTAGTCTTCTTTCTTTCTTTCTTTCTTTCTTTCTTTCTTTCTTTCTTTCTTCCTTATGTCAAGATAAACTCAACTGTAAGACACAGGTATATTTAACACATTAGCCCTAGTTTCCACAGACTGCCTGCCATCCTTGACATGTCTCTCTACCTGTGTGTGTGTTTTGTCCAGGTGAACCTGTGTTCCCCAGTCAACAATGAAACCTACCAAGAACGACTGCTTCGCCTAGAGGGGGACAAAGAGTCTCTGGTGCTGCAGGTCAGGACTGTAACAGTGTGTGTATGTGTGTGTATTTGTCTGCTGGTGTTTGTGTCTGTACAGCTGATAGTGACAGAGAGAGAGAGGGAGAGACTCACATGCAACCTGAAAGTTTACAACAAGCGAGTCTTGGACAGTTTGGTTAAGAAATCACAGACTTTTCTTTATTACTTATTAAAGAAGAAGCTTTTTATGTCTGCATGAGATTGTTTTCACTTTTTTTCTGGTGTTTTTCTGGTCTTATTTTCCAGCGTGTAATCTGAGCACTTCAGTTATTTCATGTTTTGCCTCATCAAACGTGTCGAGGCATCATTGCTCTGTCTGAGCATGCGTTTTCCACCAAACTTTTACAGTAAATGTCAACATCAGATCTGGCGCGGCAGAGCTGAAGATTATACGTCTCCGAGCTGTGTGTGATGTCAAGAGGCTCTTAGATCACTTTAAGAGCCAGTTCATACAGCTGCTATCTTCACAATGTGGCTGTGAATTCCTATTGCAGTAGTCATTTTCAAACTTCCAGGTCTCCTTAGATTTTTGTGTGTGTGTTTGTTTGTGTGTTTATGAGAGAGAGAGAGAGAGAGAGAGAGGAAGAGAGTGTGCATGGTGTGTTTGTGGGTAGCTTGTTTTTTTTCGCCCCAAAGTATTTTTCAGTTGTTTTTTTCTTTTTTTCAAAGGCATAAAGTGCACCACCCACCTGGGCAGCCCTGTTGCAAAACCCATATCTCATTCCTGAGCCCTCTCTCCCCCAGTCACACACACACACACACACACACACACCTACTTGTTACACATTCCCCAAGATTCATTTGACTTCCTCCGTGATTGGTTGACAGCCAAGGTGACCGGGGCTTGTGTTTCCCAACAGAGGATTTAATTGGCTGTTGACAGGTCGCCACCTCCATGGTGCTTTGCTTTACTTTCCCTTTACCTGTTTCTCCTTGAGGGCTCTGTGCCTGTGAGGTGCTCTCTTGCTTGTGTGTGTCTGTGTGTGTGTGTGTGTTTGTGTGTGTTTGTGCATGACCATATACACACTTAGTAACTTGACTTCCCTATTGGGAACTTTCACCTCTATTTGTGCGTGTGTGTGTGTGTGTGTGTGTGTGGCTCAGCAGAGGAGCGTTGCAGAGGTAAGAGACTGACATTGGAACGTTGGGTCATTCTCTTCTACATTAGGAGTTTGTTCTGCTTAAATTAAAGTCAGCTAACTGCTTTGTAGCATTACATTACTTTGAGTTTTTTGGTTTGCAGCGATGTTGTATATAGACAAAGTAAATTCTAACTTTGTATTGTGTGTTAACTATCCTCAAATATGATACATAGTGTTCTCATACAAGCAAAACTAGAAACTACCTTGACATGACTGTTGGCTATACTTTGGACTGTTGGCTTTAGTGTCCGTGATTCATCAAACCGTGTCAGAGACGAGGTTTGTCTTGGTGATATACTATTGTAGCCCAGAAGATAGATTGTCTGTTACATTTAAGATTATTGACAAAAATATGCATGTATTTTTTTCTTTATGATATGTATTTGAACAGCTTGAACCAAACACTTTGAAACTGAGCAACATCAGGGTTTGAATGAACAGTAGATTCTGTCTTTTCAGAGTGCTGTCAGAGGGATTGGCATATTTTAGGAGAATAGGAGAATAGTTTGTGTGTGTGTGTGTGTGTGTGTGTGTGTAGTGTTTGGCAGTAGGTGAGCGCGTTGACAGGCAGATTACGGTAAATGTGCTGGAGTGCTCTGCATTCTTGAGCGACAGAGTGCTGACTAAACGGGTGTTGTTTGGTGTTGAGATATGTCAGGATGAATGTGTGTGTTTGGGTATAAAGAGCAGGAAAAGAAAGACGTGAGAATGTATGTATGAGGTGTTTTCTAAAAGTGTGTGTATGGATGTGTGTGTGCTCAGTGAAACTGCTGCTCAAGCTCAACATTAATACTTAGATTGCTGTCCGTCATTGTTGATGTAACTCTTCATCCTAAAACTATGCGTGTGTGTGTGTATGTGTGTGTCCTGATAGTGTGTTCATGTGTTTCCACTCGTCAGGTGAGTGTGCTGACGGACCAGGTGGAGGCCCAGGGAGAGAAGATCAGAGATCTGGAAAGTTCTCTGGAAGAGCACCATCAGAAGCTGGTCTCCACTGAGGAGATGCTGCAGCAGGTAACACACACACACACACACACACACACACACACACACACACACACACCTGCAATTTCGTCCGTCTGTGTGTGCACATTCACATTCATACATGCAACTTGTAGTAAAGCTCCTGTTGTAGATCTTGATGTAGCCTGAAGCAATGAGGCACAAAAAGTATTAATAATTGGAAAGGGAAAGCTAAGTGTGACCATAAGTGAAAGACACGAAAACCTCTAGGATTACTGTCTGTGTCATCAAATGTAACTGCGGCACCAGCTCTCTGTGCTCGATTACTGTGAATTCCGTCAAGGTTTGTTTATGTTTTATGGTGTATATTTCTGACCAGCTACCTACGACGCAGTCCTTAGCAAACGGTATTTCCTGGTCCACTTAAATTTGTGCAGTGTGAAAGCAAATTGAAAACAAACCCCCCAAATTCTCAGTTTCACTCTGATTCGGACCAGACAAAGGGACTAATATGCGAGACAGCACCCTGGAGAAGCTGCTCTTACTGGCCAGTCAGGGTCCAGCTGTGTAAGAACTTAATGTTGTCTTCAAATTAATTCACCCTTTTAACTAAAGTACGTTTACTTGCAAAACATCATCATCATCAATGAGCCTTATACTTGAAAACAAAATCATGAAAACTGAATAATATGAGACAGTGAATTTTTTTATGCGACCTTTTTTGTTAAAAATTTATGTTTATGTTCAATTCATCGTTCAGTATGTTCATATGTTCAATTTGTTTATGTTCAGTAAGTTGCGACTGATTGACAGTACCTCAGAACAAGTAGAGCAGAAGAGGAGGTGATCAGCAGAGGAAGTGGACTCGCACTGTAAATGAGTAAATAGAGGAGTGGCCCAGTTTCATTCACAGTATTCCTGCATGACTGCAGACTCCACTTCCTCTGACTCATCACCTGTTCAGTTACACAATGAGTTCAGCGCAGAAGACAAAATGTAAGAAACCTTTATAGGTCAAAGCTCAACGTTTAGCTGTGTCTCTTCTCTTTCTCCTGTTACTATATGGCAAAGCTGACCTCCGTAACAAAATGAAGTTCGAGGTGACAGTTGGACGTTAGACAGTGAAGAGTGGGTTGGTTTGCTACTGCAAACCAATCCAAGATGTCAGATACCATTTTCACCTCTGTAAGTCCACTGGTTCGGTTCTTATGGGTAGCATTACGTGTTAGCTTAGCATAAAGACTTGAAGTCTACAGGAGTCATTAGCCTAGCTCCATCAAAATGAAAAAACAAACCTTACAGCAGCTCCAAAGCTGTAAGATTCCAAGATCTGTATTTCAAACGCACGATACATTATGTACATAAGACAGCTTCGGAGTTGCTGTAAGGTTTATTTTTTCACTTTTATGGCTAATGACTCCTGTAAACTTCAAGTCTTTATGCTAAGCTAACACAAAATGCTACCCACAGGAACTGAATCACTGGACATACAGAGGTGAAAATGGTATCGAACATCTTGTCTCACTCTGGGTAAGCTGGAAAACGAGTATTTTGCCCAAAACGTTGGAGTATTCCTTTAAAAGGGAAACTCCAGTCACTGAAAACAGCGAATTGGAACAACAGAGCTATATTGGAAGAATGGAGCCACAGCAATGCAACAAAACCGACATATTTCTAGAAGAGCCCTATCCTCATTATCACACTACACTTATCCCCAAGTTATTGTGGCAGCACTTGCATCTCTGTCTAGCTTGGAGCTCCTGGTGTCAGCATCCACTTTCAACCCACAATGCACTGTTTTGGTTCACATAGTTAGTTACGTTCTCCCTTGTAACAAACTGTCCTGACTTTTCAGGCGGACCATGGTTTGCTTGTTTGGTCTGCACCACAGTTCAAATGCATGCTCCCACCTCTCCAAACTAACCAAGTAAATCCACAATGGAAAGTCACTGTGGTGGACCAAGAGTGTCAGGCCTGTTAAAAGTTGGACGGTGGCAGCTGATATGTTAGCTAGGCGGAGTTCTCAGTGTAAAGTCAAATATTAAGTTTGATAAAGTAATGCAGTCCATTCACGGTTTAATGCCCCTGAGTAGACTGAAGGTGTGAGGGCCATTGTGCTGCAGACTGTGGGTCAGCTTTCCTGAGCCAGACTGTGACGCTGATCCAAACACTGAGCGTCTTCAGGTTGTCCCAGTTGTTGCACTTGACGTCACGAACAAGGCGGCCTCCTCAGCCCTGCCAGGCTGTAACAGAACAAGAACACGACTCTCCTCCATCGCAGAATCAACCCTCTGTTTAGACTCTTCAACAGTTTCTTTGTCCTCTTTGTTGTCAACGCTGACGCTGTAAAGGCCACAGACCCAAAATAAATAGCCCAGTGGGGCTTTGACGTTGATCAGTTTATCTACTCCACTTTCAGAATCCATTAATACACGCTGCCCCTACGGATTTAAAATAGTTACAAAAACAGTGCTGTGCTCCTTCCTGGAAGGGGTTTTTCTGTTTGTTTGTTTTTGAGTATATTCATGACTTTTCATGTTTTTTATCACTGAGTCACTGTAATATGAAAACACAAGGTCTGTGTTTTGCAGAAGTAGGATTAAAAAAAAGAAATTATTTAAATTATACTCTTATTATTGTCAGTGTATTGCTTCTTTGTTAAAGGAATACTCCAACATTTTGGCAAAGTACCCTTTTTCTGACTCACCCAGAGTGAGACAAGATGTTCGATACCATTTTCACCTCTGTACGTCCACTGGTTTGGTACCTATCGGTAGCATTTTGTGTTAGCTTAGCTTAAAGATTTGAAGTCTACAGGAGTCATTAGCCTAGTGAAAAAAATAAACCTTACAGCAACTCTGAAGTCGTTTTATTTACACAATGTATCACATGTATTTGAAATACCTGTCTTGGAATTTTTTCTAAAAGTCTTTTTAGGGGAAGTTAGATGGTAGGAACTGTAACTGCTGAACACAGATGAAAGGATACACGTGTTCAGCGGTTATAGTTCGTACCATCTAACTTCTCCTTAAACAAACTGTTTTTTAAAAAAAATTCCAGGATGTGTATTTCAAATACACATGATATATTGTGTAAATAAGACAGCTTCAGAATTGCTGTAAGGTTCATATTTTTCGCTTTGATAGAGCTAAGCTAATGACTCCTGTAGACTTAAAGTCTGTATGCTAAGCTAACATGACATGCTAACCATAGGAACTGAACCGGTGGATATAGAACAGTATCAAACATCTTGTCTCAGTCTGGGTAAGTTGGAAAAAGGGTATTTTGCCCAAAATGGAGTATTCCTTTAACGATGTTCCATGCACGTTGCACAGTTGCTTTCATGGTGTGCATCACTTTACACTGGCTGTAGGTCACAACCAGCAGCTTTCCTTTACAATACTACATGACTCCTGAGAGTGAGTTGGGGGGTTCTGTTGGATTTACCCACAGTGATCTGCAGCTGTTGTCCAGGTTTGTGGTTGTGTGTATGTGTGTGTGTGTGTGTGTGTGTGTGTGTGTGTGTGTGTGTGTTTTCATATAATAGGGTCCACACATTTCACAGTTAATGAGTGCTGGTCAAATAGCAAATGTGATATGGGATCGGTCACTGTGTGGTGAGAGAGGTGATAAAGGGTGGAATGGGGAGAAAGATAATGGTTGTCCATGTTATCTGCGT
>OMKZ01026465.1:0-10743 GCA_900302535.1 Neoniphon sammara
AATAATTCAAATGAATGAATGAATGAATCAGTCAATGAATCAATCAATCAATGGATGAATGGATGAATAAAATTAGATGTTAGTTGTAGAGAAAACAGTCTGTTCAACACTGACATCTACTGGACTGAAACACTGCTGTCGTGCTGTCGTGTGTGTGTGTGTGTGTGTGTGTGTGTGTGTGGTCAGCCACATCCTGTTGTGTGACTCTGTGGCTTCCAGGCCAACAGAGCTCATTTCTCATCTGTAAATCAGAACCCGAACAGGGAAAAAACACGGCAAGAGTCAGTGTGTGTGTGCGTGTGTGTGTGTGTGTGTGTGTGCGTGCATGCGTGTGTGTGTGTGTGTGTGTGATAAGCCACCTGGTCCTTTTCTCTCCATTCATTTTTTCCTCTGTTCCCATTCACTTCAAACAGGATCAAATCATTTTCTCATTTTCTGCTCATTATCACAAAACAAACAGACAGTCGGGTGATGAGGACCGACCGCACGGTACACAGCTACTTCTGAAAGAAAGCAGTGATTGGACACAAAACGTTAATCCTGAAATGATTGTTAGGATTAGAGGATAAAACATATTTGTCCATATGGACACAGACTTAACCAACATTGAGAGTCCAAATTTTTCACATGTAATCCAACTTATCTCTTCTGGTGACTTTTTAAGCCTAAACTATGAAAATACGGCACAAAAACTCAAATTCAGAAAACAACATTTCACCATGTAGCCCATTAACAACAATCATCTCATCATCTCATCTCACACAGACTACAACTGATGATAACGACCAAATTAAACAAATCAAGTTGTTTTCTGCTGAATTAAAGTCTGTCTGTAGTTTACCAAAACTTTAAACATGACTCCAGGCTATTAAATCTAAATCAAGTAACAAATTCAAATTCAAAATCACAGCAGAACAGAAGTGGACGGCCTGATGCTATTTTCACTGGACAGTAACCATGGAGACATGGAGCATTTTTGGTGTTTGAGGACAACAGAGACAGTACAGGTCTGAGATTTTTTGTGTTAATGTTGGTAACAAATACAGTAAATGTTCAGAGTGTGAAATGTGATCAAAGTCTGGGAGAAAATCTGGGAAAATTAAACTCAATTCTCTCTGTTGGCAGGTTATCCTGCCACACGTTACAGTGTACGTTACCATAATGTGTCTTCTTTATGTGCTGTTCATCTTTTGTCTTGGTTTGATGTCTATGTTGTAATGGCTGTTTGGCTCCAGCAGGTGTCATTGGTTAGCCTCATTAACGGTAGTAAGTAGTCCCAACTGTTTGTGCGGAGTGATACATCAAACCTGCTGGAAGTGACTGTCCACACCAACAGTCTGTTATTCAGAAATATTTAAAACCAGCTGTGTAATAAAGTAATGATGAAAGAGGTCAGATCTCTGAACAGATCTGATCACTGATCCATCTGAATGATTTAGTGTTTAGATCATGTCAGCTTGTTAGCTAGCTAACCACAGTATCTGCTCAGCTAACCATCACTGTCTTGTTGTTAACACATCGTCCACGGTGCACGGTTGCACATTTCCTTGATGTTAAACAATTTAAGACACTCTAATTATTAAAAAAAAATGTTCAAGTGTCAAACAGACAAGTAGAAAAATATCTCAAAGGGCTTCAATGTATTTTATTTAAAAACAGGTGAATATGGTGTGAGGTAGAGGAGACACTATTACTGTTTAGTGACATCTTTCACCCAGAGATATTATCATTATTGTTATTATTGTTATTATTGTTATTATTATTATTATTTACCCTGACAGTGTCAATTTTTTTGTTGTACCTGTTGATCTGTCCAATATTACAACACACACAGATAGATTGTTGCCATGGAAATGCCAAACCTACATTATATGTGTGTTTTCTTTCCCTGACTTGACTTGAAAGTTTCTGTGGTCTTTCATGTTCTGAGTGAGGTCGTTATCTGTTGACAGCAGAATGTCAATTACACAGAATTCATGACAAACATTATTTTATTCAGTTACTTTGTTTCCAGTCACTTCAGTGATCAGGTTACTGGTCTGATCAGTGAGCTGCTATGTAAACATTAAACTGGTTTCCATCATCAGGTTGAGGGATGAAGAGAAACCCTGGAGAAACCTGCTGGAGAAACCCGATTACTGTGCCATGGAACCCCTTACTCTCATTTCTGAATGGCTTTTTATGTGTGAGCATATGCAGGAAAAGAGAGCAGACAAGGAAACTGACCCCAGAAGCACAGCAAACACACACTGTGCGACGCTCGCAGAGGAACTTCTTTCTGTTCTACTTTCTGCTCGCTGAAGAACCGAGGATCATTTGATGTAGATGTTCCTCTGTGGCATTACTGGGGGGCACATGTATACTGGAATTTTGAGGAATCAGATTCAGAGAACACATATAAACACCATATTTCCTGCCAAAACCTTCTCACTCTCAATAATCTGTTTCTGGTGAGCAGGTAAATGTAACAGCAGAAATTAGTTTCTGAGAGCAGCAATGTCAATAACAAGGAGCTCCTTACAAACAAAACCTAATTTTATCTCATTTCTGTCTCAAGACTTTCATGCCCTGAAGTCTGAGAGCCAGTGTCGTCATTACCCAGAATCCCCTCTGTGTGGGCCTTCATGCGATTGCCCCTGGTTCTTTTCTCCTGGTAACTTTTGCTGCAGATGGTGCAGCGGTGTGGTTTCTCCCCCGTGTGCGTCAACAAGTGCTTTTTCAGATCCATCCTCACCACAAATCCTCTCCCGCAGATCTCACAGGCAAACGGCGTCTCCTTCCTGTGGAACTTCAGGTGAGTTTCCAGGTAACCTTTGGTGCTGAAGCTTTTGCCACACAGGCTGCAGCTGAACGGTTTCTCCCCTGTGTGAATTCTCGTGAATATTCAGGTTTCCAAGCTCTTTGAAGTCTTTGCCGCAGACTGTGCAGTGGTGCACTTTCTTCCCGCTATGCCTTCTGATGTGGGTGACCAGTGTCTGCGCCGTCATGAAGGTTTTCCCACACACCTCACAGGAGAAGTTCCTCTCTTTCTCGCTGCTGTGAATCACGATGTGCTTCTTCAAAGTGCCGTAGTCGATGAATCCCTTCCCGCAGTCTCTGCAGCTGTATGGTCTCTCCCCAGTGTGGATCTTCATGTGGCACTCTAGGCTCTCTTTCCTGTTGAAGTCTCTCTTACAGAAGCCGCAGCTGTACGGTTTCTCCCCCGTGTGGATTTCCATTCCCTTGATGGATGTGCACTTCTTCCCACAGACGTCGCACGTTCTCCCGATCTCCCGATCTCCCGGTGAGACTGTAGGTAGTCAAATTCTTGGTGGACTCCAGAGGTTCCCCACAGGCACCACACAGCCTTTCTGGGTCTTTGCAGTGAGTCTCTGCGTGCCTGACCAGAAAACCCTGACTATGAAAATAATTTCCGCACACTTTACAGCAGAAGGAAGCGGACGGACTCAGGCGGAGCTCCCACTGCCTGTCGCTGATGCAGGAAATGTGTCTCTGGCTCTTTCTGGAGTTCAGCTTGATGTGCCTTTTCAAAGATCCCTCCGTGTTGAACTCTTTGGTGCAAACTTTGCAGCTGAACGGCTTTTCCCCCGTGTGAATGAATCCTCTTATGCATCTCCATCGCCTGAACGGAGGCGCAGGGTTTCCCACAGATGTTGCACGTCCTGCTGGTCTCCCGGTGCGTCTGGAGGTGAAGCCACAAACTCGCAGACGAGTCCAAACAATCTCCGCAAAACCTGCAGAGGCATTTGGCCTCCTCGCAGTGCTTCTCTACATGTTTCAACAAAACTCCCTTCTTCTCGAAAGTCTTTCCGCACAGCTGGCAGCAGTGGAGTGTCAGCAGTTCCCTGGTGTTTGTTTTTACCACCAGTGCTGTCAACGTCTTTGCTCTCTGCAGCACCATCTGAATAAGAGAGCAAGTCGCTGTGCGCTGGATCCAATTCCCTGCCAGGTTCTGGACCTTCACATCATCTTCCAACAGATTCAGATTTTTTCTGGTGGGCCGAGGCAGAGGCAAGAAGCTCCTCCTCACTGTGAGACTCGATCTGACTGGATGAAGGCGTTTGGTCTACATTGTGTTTGGTCATCCGGTGGTCAGGACTCAGCATCAACTCGACATGAGCCTCCGTTGGCCTTGAAGCTCCACCCTCTTCCTCTTTGATGCCCAGATGCTCCTGGTCCACATGGGGGCTCTGCCTGCACGTCTGCGGCTCTTCTTCATTGGTGGAGGACTGCAGCACAACTGGAAGAACACCAAAGAGATTTTTTAATTTACAACTCGAATTAGTCCTTCAAATGTGGTTAAAACTACAGAGGCCAGAAGGTTTTGGAGATCTGAAGGCAGAAGTCAAACCTCCCTGGAAGAGAGAGATGTGTGGATACACGCTGTGATTTCATATCTGTTGTTTATTTACATATTACACACTTCAACTGGCTTTAGATGTGGTTAAAAAAAATTTCCCACCTCCAGTAAAAAGCCAGATTGGAGACACTGTTAGTTGTTCCACATCCCACCAATTTAACCTGCTAGCATAATATTTTAGAGTAGAGTACAGATAGTAGAGTAGTATAACTTTATTCATCCCTGCAGGGAATTTCTTTTGTTACAGCAGTTCACAAAGCCCACATGACAAAAACGGACATGACTTACAAAAAACACAGTGGTGTGTTGGCTATATATACAAAAATCTCCTATATTACCCTTTATTAAATAAGAATAAGTATGAAAGAAATAGAATAGTATAAAAATAAAAAATACTGTGCATGTGAAATTCAAGTATTATGGCATCGAGTAGCATGAGCTTAGAAGGAATAAAAATGGTAAACTTGGCATATGTTGGCATGTGTTTATATATATAATACAGATACTAGAAAGCTAAGAGAGTGCCAAGATATTGCTTTGTGCAAACTGCATGTAGGTGTTAAGTGTCCATTGCATTGCAGAATAAGTGTAAATGTCCATTGTAATTTGCCCCTCAGTTCAGAAGTCCTCTCTGGCACAGAGCAGAGTACAGAGTTATTGCAGTGGGCAAGAATGACTTCCTGTAACGGTTCTTTTCAGGTGTTAAGCTGAACGTTTGTGTTTTGTATATTTTGTCAACCACATTTTAACTATTTTTGCATGAATTAAATTTGGATCAACAATTTCATCAAGCAAGCCACATCATTGTCTTCTTTTAAATCTCTTTTTAAATGTGCTTTTACTTAATTCCTAGTTGTCTCTACTTTTACAGTTTTTATGTCAAAAAATGTTTTCAATATTTTATTTATGTTTTATTTTTAGTATATACAGTTGTTCATCTTATTATGATGATGTTCTTTTGATGTTTCTCCTGTTATTTTATTGGGATCTACCTTTTATCTTGCGGTTTTGAAGAATTTTTTAACTATGTTTGGACAGGTGCTATATAAATAAAGTTCATTATTATTGTTATTATTATTATTATTATTGTTCATATTATTATTATCATTATTTCTTTTTGTGTGTTAAGCAAAGCGACACACCCAGCGGACGTCAGCGGCTACTTCACTTCACACACCGCAGCCATGTTCCTTTGTTTCGAAAACATTTTAGCATGTTAGAAAAAGACAGTTGGGAAGGTGAAGCCAAGCTGGAACATCCGCACAGAAAGTGACGCTGCAGACCTGTTCGCTGCGTCTTCTCCTCTGGTTTCCCCGCGGCGTTGCAGCAGCCTGCGCTCTCGGTCGATCTCCTGCTTGGACCGGAGAACTTCCTCCTCCTACTCCGCGATGGTTCTAGCGAAAACGCCGAAAATCTCCTCTGTCACCGCCGTCAGCCGCTCGTTCACGTACAGCCTCAACTTCTGCATTTTAGACATCTTCCTGCCCCAGAAACTCCGGCTGCACAAACTAACCCTGTTCCTCTTTGTCTGAGCTGAAAACAGAGGGGTCAAGTTGGACAGAGTGAGCCGCTATAACTCCGGAAGCTGTCAGAATAAAAGCAGCACTTCTAGGGGGAACAAATCTCAGGCATAATTCAAAACTGGATATCCTCGTGAAACTCATGTACAGCTTTCTTCTTTTCTTATACTTTCCTGTTATTTAAATGATTTTGTTAAAAGGATTAAAAGCATTTTTCAGCTGTTTTGTTTAGATCAACCAAATCAGCATCAAGCATATTACAATATTCAGTAAAATTGAATTAAATGATGCAAAATTCATTCCTTAATCATTATGTTGTACCATACATGACTACTTTGGCTCGATGTGTCAATGCAACACATATGGATATCCTTTGGTCACCAATGCGGGTTTTATTTTGTAAATTTTACCGGAAACTCCCTTTCATTCCGGATGCCTTGACAACGATAGCAAAAACAGGGACTTCGGGAACACACGTTGCTCATCGGCTTGCCTTCTGCGCATGTGTGAACTGATGGAAGCGGGATGGGGACCAAATATGACTAACTTTATAATTTATAAAAGTCATGCAGTGTGACGCAGGAGGTCAGAGGTCACTGAGTTCAGGCTCGTTTCACTCACGTTGAAAAGCTCTGACTCTACCTTTGAAAACAGATTTCTCCCAAATCTCTAATCCAGTGTTATTTTGCATTTTTTGGTAAACCTGTTTTCCCCTCAACCTGCTGTCTCCTTCTACTTCAGTTAGCGATTTCCCAGATTTCCCACAACGCATTTCAACAACCAAGAGAAGGGGTGGGATCTTGCTGTGTTCAATCAAAACTGCAGCATTGCATTCTGGTCTCTTGAGGCCGTAGCATTGCAATCTGGTCTATGTGCTGCTCCTGTTTGGAGAAATGTCTCTGTTGGAAACATCTGGACGTGACGTCACCTCGTCTACGATTGGCCAGAGGAAACAGACACCAGACCACTGGGTGGAGACAGAGACCAGCAGCTATTTCTAGCAAAGTTACAGTGCTTTAGGTTTATTTTTCCAGTGATAATTAACTGTTTTAATTGTTTCCTATGGAAAAACTCAACAGCAGTACTTAAAGAAACTAGGGGAAGTATTTTTAGCCTTAACTTCCTCTTTTACTTGTACGATGTGCTGCTGCTGACCTCTCAGTGAGGCATTTAACAATTTTGTCTGTCAGGTGATTTCCGCTCATCTTAAGACAATCAGAAACCGGAGTCTAAGTTTAGTTTTACTGCTGTTGGTAGAAGTTGGTGGACAATGTTATAGTGTAGATATGTAATTACATCACCAAATGACATGAAACACATTAAGTTTTCACTTGTATTCAGAGCTCAGACAGAAATCTGAGAATCAAAACCACATGTAGGCTTTTACCTGTGCAGATCCTCACATCGAAAACTTTATTTCATAACATCACGCATTATCTGAAAATCCATCCAGTCTGTACGTTTTGTCACTTGTCGTCCAAGAATGTGTTACTATCTTAAAGTGCCCAATATATCCTATGTATTCAGTTAATTGTGTTTTCATTTGGCTATTAGATGTTTTGACAAGGTAAGCGCCCCTGTTTTCAAGCTCTGGACATCATTTGAACCAGTGAACCAAACTCTTCATTTATAAAAACAACAACATCTGTAGCTCTGCTTGGGTCTGAATACAATCAGGGAAGGAAATTAACTTTTTTTTTTTTTTTAATCCCATGACAAACCACCCGCCAACGTTTCCTAAACAGTGCTGCAGGCTGGATTTCTGGCCATCAGAATACCTCACCAGTCACATCTGAACTTTGCCAGCATTTGTCCAGTGGCTAACGAGACATTTCCCCCTCTCCGATTCAGTCTCTTGAAAACCTTTTCCCAAAAAAAACAAAACAAAACAAAAAAACTCTACAACTGGATGAAGTCTTGGTGCAAACTGTCATGCCTTCTCATCGGCTCCTTCCCCAGCCTGACGCCGAGGTGAACCTTCATGTGAACATCTCTGGACCTTTTCTCCTGGTAACTCTTCCCGCAGATCCTGCAGCTGTAGGGTTTCTCCCCCGTGTGGGTCAGCAGGTGCTTCTTCAGGTCGTTCTTAGTGACGAACGCCTTCCAGCAGAGGTGGCAGCTGTATGGTTTGTCCTTTTTGTGGAACCTGACGTGGGTTTCCAGGTATCCTTTGGTGCTGAAGCTCTTGCTGCAGAGGCCGCAGCTGAACGGTTTCTCCCCCGTGTGGGTCATCATGTGAGCGTTCAGCCCACCCACCTGCCTGAAGGCTTTACCACACACCCTGCACTGGAAGGGTTTCTCGCCCGTGTGGATCCTCTTGTGCACCTCCAGAACATGGATGGAGGCTAGGCTTTTGCCGCAGGTTTCACAGGAGACACGGTTGGCCGGCTTGTCGCCTGTGTGGTTCCTGATGTGCGTTGTCAGAGCGCCGTTGTCGATGAACGTCTTGCCGCAGAACTCACAGATGTACGGTCTTTCCCCCGTGTGGATCTTCTTGTGTCTCCTCAAGGCGCCCGGTCGCGGGAAGCGCTTGCCACAAACACCGCAGCTGTAGGGTTTCACTCCCGTGTGGCTCCTCATGTGAGTCTCTATGTTCTGGTACGTTTTGCCACAAACGTGGCAGATTTTGCCAGCTTCCCTGTGAGTCTGGAGGTGCTCCATCATCGTTTCTGAAGGTTGCAAATGTTCCCCGCAAACTCCACAAAGGGACTCTGGGTCTGAGGAATGGTTTTCTGCGTGCTTCCTCAAATTGCCCTTACTCTGAAAAGATTCTCCACAAACTTTACAGCAGTGAGAAACAGGCTGAGCAGGCCTCTTGGTGTTTTCTTTGACAGCGGGACCTTTTTCCGTCTCTGATCTCGAATCGGACTGCGAGTCCGTCTGAGGTCCGCCGCTCTCGTCCCGGCTGACTTCGCCCTCGCTTCCTTGAATCTCCCACGAGTGACTCTTGACGTGCGTTTTCAAGGCGCTGCGCTCGATGAACGCCTTCCCGCAGTATTTACAGATGTACGGTCTCTCCCCCGTGTGGATTTTCTTGTGTCTTCTCAGAGCTCCGGGTCGAGGGAAGCGCTTGGCACAAACGCTACAGCTGTACGGTTTGACGCCTGTGTGGCTTCTCATATGCGTTTCCATATTCTGAAAACTTTTACCACAAATGCCACACATTCCACCGGTTTCCCTGTGAGACTGAAGGTGAGTATTCAAACCCTCCGCCGACTCTGACTGCTCCCCACAAACACCGCAAATGCAGTTCGACTCCTTGGAATGAGTTTCAGCGTGCTTCCTTAAAAAGCCTTTGCTGTGGAAAGAGTCTCCACAAACTTTACAGCAGTGGCAGTTCAGCTGAGCTGGTTTCACGCCAGAACTTTGTCTTTTCTGTCTCTTTGATTTCGGCGGTGTCAGCTCTGATCGAGCATCCTCGCTCTCCTTCCAGTCGTCGTCCTCACTCACGTCTTCAGCCTCACCCTCGTGAGTCTTGACATGCACCTGGAACTGATCGTTTTCCGTGAATGTTTGCCCGCAAAACTGGCAAATACACGGCTTCACCCTCGTGTGGATTTTCTTGTGTCTCCTCAAGGCGCCAGGCCTGGGGAAACTTTTGGCACAGATACTGCAGCTGTAGGGTTTGATTCCCGTGTGACTTCTCATGTGCGTTTCCATATTCTGAAAACTTTTGCCGCAGATCTCACATCTTCCACTCGTACCAAAGTTTTCCCTGTGAGATTTCAGATGATCACCCAAAGCCTGTGCAGACTCAAAACGTTCTCCACAAACACCACAAAGACAGTCTGGGTTGTCCACATGGGTTCCCACGTGCTTCACCAAATTACTCTTATGGCAGAAAGTCTTTCCGCACAAGTGACAGTCGTGAGAGGTAGGATGCTCAGATGACTTGAGCCTTTTCCTGCCGGCAGAGCCCCGACCTTCCTCTGCTTTTGTCCTGTTTGACTCTTCGGCCTCTTTTTCGACAAAAGAGTCTTCACTTCCCTTCCAGTTTTCATCGCCATCACTGTCTTCAGTCTCAGCTACAGATCCATCGGAGGAGAAGCCGTCACCGGTCGGCTCTCCAGTGGGGTGGGCATGGTCAACGTGCAACTGTGGACTTTGGTTTCCATCAGAGCGGCTCATCCCACAGGCGGCCAGCTGGATGGGATCTGGAAAAATACATTTAGAAAAAATATGTTCACATCAAATAATGAAGCTACATCTAAAAGTCAACGGTGGATACCTTAACATAAAAAAATTTGACAAGCTTGTATGTTAATTCATGTGCAAAGTGATGTTTGACTTTTCACAATTTTACTTCATTATTTGATATCTCATGATGTGAACAATGACTATTTGTTGTGTTCATTTATCTGTGAATTAAGTTTTCATCATTGGATGAGATCAGTCATTGTCAAGAGCGGAAGTGAATAATCACATTTACTCCAGTTACTCTGACTGAGACTTTATACGTTGCAGTTTTGTGAGTATCAAAGGAAAAGTACTTTTCTGCATCAGAAAGTGTTTCAACTGACAAACTGTGTTTCCATTCCCAGTGAACAGTCAGTCAGCAGAGAAGCGGAATGTGCCTTTACTTTTTTTGTCACCTTTATTTTGTCATTTCTCATTTTTCCACTTCAGAGAATCTAGTCTGAACTCTGTGCTCTCGTCCTTTTAGAACGACATGGAAAAGATCACATGGAGCGCTGTTCTCTTTTCTAAAAACTGACTCAACTACTTTGACTGAAATGACATTTTAAATCTGAACAGTGAATACTGACACTTAAGCTCATCTTTACGCAGCTATACTCCTCTCCACCAGTCTTTACTGTCCCGCGTGTAAAATGTGCTTCAGTGTCAGTAAAAAGACTGAAATTT
>OMKZ01026470.1:0-13248 GCA_900302535.1 Neoniphon sammara
TACAAACACGTCTGTTCGGGTGTTGCAGTGCTGTCGCAGTAGCGTTCTACCTTTGTCATTCCGAAACTAACAATGAGAAAACCGATTTTTGCATCATACAAAAATTCACAGTTGACACTGCACTTCACTGGGGCCTCCGCAATACACCCGCCATATATATATATATAGTAATGAAATGTAATCCATATAGCACACACAATTTCTTTTGAGAAAATTATTACAGCACAGGAACACAGACCACAGACTACCTAGCTTCTTTATCACGAAATATAAAATCTCAGGCTAGATATTTAGGTTTTATCATTGACCATCATTTAAAAGTTGAGCCCCACATAATGAATGTCACTAAAATTATATTTTACCACCTGAATTATTAAGGTAAGACCATTCCTTTGTCCCTCTGACACAGACAAAACTTTTACATGCATTTATTACCAAAAGTCTACATCAGTGGTTCTCAACTGCTCTTGCCTGCTCTTGTCCACATTTGTCTGTCCTCATTAAGTAACAGGCCAAACATAGGCTACTTAAAGGACTTTCAATTTTATTTCATTTTATTTTAATCCTCAATGTTTATATATGTTAATATATTAATTGTCAAAGTCATACTTGTGTTTAGCCATGTTATGGAGCAACTGGAGTTCCCCCTCCATCTATGAAGGTCGTATCACTTACATGCAGTAGGAAACGATAGTTCCAAACAAAAGTGCTGCACTATTAATTACACTTCAAAATAAAGTTTTTTGTTTGTTTATTTCGTTTTTCTGTTTTGTTTTTGTCTGTTTGCTTATTTTCTTCGTCCCACACACCCACAGTTGACCCACAATCCACTTTTGGACCATGACCCATTAGCTGAGAACCACAGGGGTAGATTATTGCAATGCTCTACTTTTAGGTCTTCCTAAAAAGACAATAGGGCAACTACAACTTACACAGAGTGCTGCTTCGGGAGTTTGAACTGGTACTGACAAGAGAGATCATATAACTCCTGTTTAAGTCCTTGTACTGGTTACCAGTTAATTTTACAACTGATTCTTTTACTGATTGTTAAGATATTCTGTGAACTGTCCCAAGATTACATGAATTACATGATAACCAAATATGCACCAAACCTTCAGATGCTCAGATTCTCCTCTCTTGGTTGTTTCTAAAACAAGGACAAAGATTTATGCCACTTTCTATTCTTATGGACCCAGACTCTGGAACAGTTTCCCACTGACTCAGAGGGTAGCAAAACGGCCTCCATTGATTAGTGGACTGATCAGTGAAGGCCTTTAAGTGCTCACTCAAAAATCACCTGTTTAGCCTTGGACAGTTTTATTGGTGTTTCATTGGTACTTTCACTCCTCTTTGAACTGTTTAGCCTTGCTTTTACCTAGGGACAGTTTCATTGGTACCTTTACTTTACTAAACTGTTTATTTGTTCTCTATGCATTTTGACAATTTTTGCCTTACTAAGAATTCAAGTTCAAGTTTGAGTTCCAGTTTATTTAAAGCCCCAAAACACTGTTTATAGTCTCAAAGGGCTTTACAAGCCCACAAGATGATAACAAACAAACCAAGATGACACCCCTTCTTAAACCCTCAGTTATACCTTGGTTATATTGCTTTTATTTATTTATTCATATTTTTTTTTCATTCATTTTCATTCATTCATTTTACCTGTTCCAATGTAAAGCACAATGTACAATGTAAATGTTAATATAAAAAATGTGTGATTCAAATAAATTTTAATTGATGGATTGAATCTATTAAGTTGGTTATTATTATTTGCTTATTTTCTCTCATGATGTGGTTGTTTAGAACAAATTTTAGAATTATACGGCAGGTCTAGAAACATAATGCAGTTTTGTCCTGAAAATGCTTTAGACTCCTGATATAAGGTATTACATCAGCAACAGATGCTGCTGATGCACTGGTCTCTCTGGTTAGCTCTTCAAAGGGTGCAAGAAGGGTAACCACATTGTCCATCAGTTTCCACTGGCTGACAATAAAGGTAGCAAGCAAGTCATAGTCTGCTAAATGAGCCAATGGTGCACATTTGTGCTCTAGGAGAGTGCAACAGGTATAAAGTGTTGTTCTAACTCATATTTGTGTATTCTTATAATCTCTTGATGGGCTGTTTCTTAATATCCTGAAATCAGGAGCTAGCAAGAATCAAATTCTTACAGTGGCCAACAATGTGTATCCCTGTAGCCACTACATCATGAGTGGTATACTGTTCCACATAGCCCACGATGCCTAGTGGGCTATGTAGGTCAGCATCTTTCCTTGCCTTTACCATATGCTTGGCTTTATCCTGTAATATCAACTGAGGGTTTTCCCCAGAGGTTTAGAGGTGAGGTACCTCCCCTTCCCTACATTCCTGAGTAATTTGCCTAATATCAGTGGGGAAATATCCAACAAAACTGCAGAAAAATGCTTTGGTTTTCACAGCAAAGATATTTCAACATGTTTTTGGCAATTGCTTAGACGCGATCAGGGTCTGTCAGGCTCAGCTCAACAGCAAAGATAACGCTGACTGATTGGGTGAAAATCTTTCTTTTTTTCTTTCTTTTTTTTTTTTTTTCTCCTGTTGGGAAATGTTCCAGTCAAGAGCCACAACCAGTCACTTGGTGATGTGAATGACATACAAGTGAATGAACAGGTGGGCACAAGCTCAAGTTCAAGTTCATTTATTTATCTAGCCTGTCATCACAAAGCATGTCTCAAAGGACTTCAACTACAATAGCGAAGATCACAGTGTGGGTCTCTAAGTGATTTAAATGTATAGTGTCGTCAATCAAATGATGTGCTCAAATCAAGCAGGATTAAGACTGATGAAGTGTCAGATTCTGAGGCGAGGAGCAGGTCAGTTACCACCTTTGTGAGAGTGGTGCCAGTGCTACAAAAAGCCCTGAAGCCAAATCGAGATGGTTCAAAGAGGCCATTGCTCGAGCGATATTCAGTCAATTGGGTAGCAACTCTTTCCTTTACAGAGGAAGGGAACATTTGAAATTGGTCTGTAATTTTTAAGGACATCTGGATCAAGATTATGCTTTTTGAGTAAAGATTTAATCACAACTGCTTTAAAGATGGAGGATGCAAAGCCAGTGAAGATGGAGGTATTGATTATATTAAGAAAAGGGGGTGCTCATATTGGAAAAAAAGTAGAGGCAAGTAGAGGGTAGGAGAGGCACGTAGTGGGTTTAGAAGCGTAAACTATTTTGAAGAGGGGTTCGAACTGCATGAGTACACTGGTGGTCTCAACCACATCAAGTCTGGAATCAAAAAAGGGATCAGGACCCACATTAGGTAATGAACTAGTAATCTTGTCTCTAATAGCATCAATTTTGCAAATAAAAATGTTAAAATAAAAATTTGTGATAAATGGGGAGGAAAGAACTAGTCAATTAATTTTCACTAGCAGGAAGTCTTTACTGGCATTAATTAGCTTTGGAAAATTTGGTAGGCCCTAGAAGTATTGAGCATACCATTTTAATTTATTATACTATCATTCTAAGCTGGACGGAAAAAAAGGTGTAACAGAGTCAATCAAGTAGGGTGGAATTAAGCTCACTGGTGAATTTTTCTATAGAACCAATTTGTTATGAAGCAATACAAGAGTTTTGTGACTGTGTAGTATCAACCATGTTAGTTTGCTCATGTGACAGTCCTAATCAGAATTTAATGATCTGATAGTACAGATTGGAAATGGTAATGTCACAAATGAGGACCAAGTTGCGGATGTTGCCTTTGGAATGGAGTGATTTATTGAATAATTCCAAACATACCAATCAGCAACAGGAAAGCCTTACTGAGGGGATCAGTTATATTATTTAGATGAACACTGAAATCACCAACAATTAAAAAGTTGTACGTACAAGTTACCAGGTTGGAGAGCAGATATGAGAATTCCTCTAAGAGAGACAAATAAGGCCGTGGTGGGCAATAGAGGATACTTAAGTAGAGGGTCAATAGGGTGATACCTGAATGATTATACTGTTCTAGCAGGACATACAATGAGCACCTCACACAAGGTCAGCTTAAAATTCAAGTTTGTGGGAGATTTAGACTAGACCTGAACATTAAAGCAAGTCCCGCGCCTTTTTTAGATGTCTTAGCAATATGCAAGCTGGTAACGTTGAGAGGGGATGATTCATTGAGTGGTGTGAAATCATTAGGTTTAAACCAAGTTTAGAGTAACCCCATTATGTTAATATTATGGTCCTTAATTAGGTCACTGATCAGCAGTGCCTTGTTAGATAATGATCTAATGTTAATGAACCCTTGCCGCACGCATTTAATGTTACTAATAGTACTGGGTGGATCAACAGTGTGGGAAGGTTTGATCACAATTGCGTTACTTTGATTTATTCAGGAGACGGAAAGGAATGACACAGGGAGTATCAGGGGATTGGATACTACAGTGATTAAAAGGAACACGATTCGCTGAGTCAATGCTACTGCCACTTGAGTCACAGTAAGTAAGGTTATTGTGATTGTGTTTGTGTGAATGATGATGAGTAGCAGCGAATCAAGGGAGGAACACAGTCTTAGTCTGACATGCTATGCTATGCGGGCCTGTCTGAAGCACCTGTCAATTTTCCAAGAAAAATAATAGGTGCCTAACCCAGTCAGGTGAGCAACCTGCATTTTCAGCATGCCACGTTTGCACCAGAAGGAAGGCCAGATATCTAAGAAAACTAAACCCTGTTCCTCAAAGAGTGTAGCAAGCTCAAAATGTAGATTATTCTGCTATAAACATGATAACCTCTCACAGGCAGGGGGCCAGAGACAATTCTATGCCAACTCATCTTCCTACTGAGGGCACATGTCCTGGGTATGTTGCTGTTAGTGACCTCAGATCATACCATCCAAACATCACTGGTGCCAACTTGGACTACAGTGCTGTCTTAGGTTGTGTGTGAGTTGTGTGCCTTATCCTTGCGTCTATGTCTGATGTTTGCCAGCACCCTAAGAGTAGCCTCAATGTTGGGAGCTCTGGACCCGAAAAGACAAATTACACCTCCAACTTAACATTGCGGGTAAGTCACTAATAACTAAGGTGCATGGTTTAATGCTGGCCCAAGGTGCCAGGTGTTGAGGAAACAGGCCGGCCACAGGGGCTATCAAGCGGAGCACAGAGATTTGTACCTGGAAGCAGCGGAAAATCTGGCCACACAACTGATGGCTGGTTCTGGCAAGTGCTCTCTGGCACATAACAGAGTGCACTTGCACCCTCTGACATGCACCCTATCCAGAGGCACATGCCTCTCCACGGCCTCTGGACAGGGACAGACTCATTACTCACTGCTGTTGGAGCTGAGTTAGCTGAACAGCCCGGGCTACAGTTTGGGCTAACGATAATATTAGCATTAGCAGGCGTACTAGCATTAAGGCCAGGATCTGCTGGGCCTGTCATATCTAGTTTAACTAATCTATCATCTTCAAGCTGACATATATGCTTCTCTAATAGAGACAGTTTAGCACGAAGCAAAGAACAACTAAAGCAAAGAACAAGAAGCCATGTTTACTGATATGATGTTGGTGACAGTGGAAGTGGGCTCAGATGGGTTAATTTAAAGCTAGACGGTAGAAGGCTTAGCTAGTGTACCAGCTATAAGGTAGGATAAGCTAAGTAGCTAGGAACTAGGGAGCTAGATAGAGGTTTAGCCTACGGTAAGTGGAGGTTTCTATTGAGGCAAAATGGAGGGGAGCAACAGCTTTGCATGGCATATAAGGGCTATTAACCTGGCTGAAACAGCAACACACCAAAGTCTCTCATGGTGTCTCATGGTCAGTTGTACAAGAAAATTAAATAAATAAATAAATAAATAAAACTGCTCTATCATTTTAATTAATGATAACTTAATATCGGTCTGTCGTGGTGAAGAAGGAGCTGAGCCGAAAGGCGAAGCTCTCAATTTACCGGTCAATCTTCGTTCCTACCCTCACCTATGGTCATGAACTCTAGGTCAGAGTTTCCTCCGCAGGGTGGCAGGGCGCTCCCTTAGAGATAGGGTGAGGAGCTCTGTCACCCGGAAGGAGCTCAGAGTAGAGCCGCTGCTCCTCCACATCGAGAGGAGTCAGCTGAGGTGGCTCGAGCATCTGTATCGGATGCACCCTGGACGCCTCCCTAGGGAGGTGTTCCAGGCATGTCCCACTGGGAGGAGGCTGAGGATATTGCTGAATATGGCAGCAAGAGTTTAGCTGTGTGTTAGCCTGTGAATTTGTATGAGTAGAGAACAGGTTGTTGAATTTCAATGTTTCCAACTGTTAATGTATGTGTATTCTGTACTGTAACTCTGTAACCTCTCATCAGCCACAACATTGGCTGGCTAGCAAAGCTCATGATTTTGTATTGTTGTTGTTGTTGTTGTTATTGCTGTTATGTTTTCAACTCTGCTGTGATCCCTGCTGTAAAGCTTGGATTTTTGAATTGTTAGCTTTGATGGCTGAATGAGAGTAACGCTACACTTGGTAGCTTGTTTGGTCTTCTTTGCATTTGCTAACTTCTCACTCTCCATATTTCTTGTTGTAATGACTTCTCTAGTGCCTTACGAAGTTCCTTGTCTTTCTAATTGACAATCTCCCATGTGGGATTTCCCTTGACATGGTAATTTGCAATTTTATTATATTGTTATACCAACTGCCCACACTGCCCCCAAATCAAGAGATGTTCTGAGAAATTTGGCCAGCATACATTTTGCGTATTTCATTTTCTGCAGCAATAGTGTGTCTTTATAAATGAAATAAAGAAGAAGAATGTTGGATTTTGGCTATTTCATTTCTGAATTATTGAGCTCTGTATGTCCAAGCATTCACTCATGATACCCTGGATAAAACCTCAGTAGGTAGTCTTGTTTATTCATTGTTTGATGCATGCAAAATCTTTCATAAATAAAAGCAAAATTTAAATAACAATAGCCTGCCAAATTCACCAATGTATTGAGTGGGAAATCATTGACTTAAATGTGTTTTACCTTCACGAAGAACCAGATGGCTTTAAACAAAAGCCAATGAGAGTGTGTCCTACCTGTTACTAATTTTCAGCTGGAAACCACAAGTAATAAATAATAATCTAGCTTGTAAATAGTTTAAAGCTGGAGACTAATCATAACCAGCCAAATGCACTGCATATAATTTGCTTTTCAGTTGGTAGAAAAGCAAAAATGTTTAACATAGGGCAGTTGTATAGATGTCTACAAAATCCCCAAAAGTATTCCATTAAACGTTATCATATTTTGGACTCATCATAGGTTCAATGTATGGATTAGAGTGTGTTTTTTGTCCTAGAGTGGATTTTTTAATCATAATAGTTAAACTCATAGTAAAATTGGGTTGACATTTTGTGAAATCTGATAAATGTGCAGTATATATAGGAAAATATAAAGATTTTAATGTTCTTCATCTGTAAAAATTACTGCGAAACATATTCGCACAAAAAAGTAACAAATACATCCTTCAAAATGTCAGGAGAATACTGTAACACACTAGATATTTGTAATACTGGGCCTTACAAAAGCATTGGGCGGCTCTGTCCTGGTTTCCTTGGCACAGGCATAAATATACATATCCCCCATAATTGAAAACCTTGCATGCACATGGGGACTCGTCTCCATTTGAATATGAATAGAGTTCTCATTTCAATTTCTGCCTTTTCAAATTCTGTCTAGCAAGCCAATAACCTCAAGCCCCACTCACCACCACCCCCTCAATAGAAATCATTCTGCTAGACACTGCCACTGTCCCTCCCTAAGACACCGCCCCCTTTTCTCTTCCTCTTGCTTTCCAAATCAGCTGGGACATCAAAAAAGCACTACCTATTTTTCATCCACAGAAAGTGTTCCTTAACTCCAAAAGCAGTCAAGGGTTAGGCTGGGCAAATTTAAATTAACCAACTCGAAAGGAATGTTTCTTATCATCTGAGTCAGGAGAGACAGAATTAACTAATCGAAGTATGTCTTCTCATCTCAAACTGTAGTCTGGCTGGTCAGGTTGTCTGCCTCGATTCTGCTAATTTTGAATGGAGTAATGAAACTATCAGGTCATTGTACAAAAAGGATAAAAGAAAATAAAATTATTTATTGATCCACTACTTTGTAGGGCAGGTGCTCCTTTCTGTTCTGAACAAAAACAGCAGAATCAATTATTTACTTCAGCTGAGTTTAGTTTATTAAAAGTGAGAAGCTGGACAAGTTGTAGAAACCCAATTGTTATAAACAATCTATCCATCTATTTGAGTATGTTTGTGAGACATTTATTTAAACATATTACCATTGTTGTAATAGAGAGGGTTGTATGATGATCTAGTGTACATCACAGATGGTAGCCTCCTTTTCAAATGCAATTGGTATTTTAGATAGCACAGTGAAGAGCAAATGTAAAAATAGAAGGCGGTGCCACAGCACAGCATGACCAGCATGGCATGAGCATGATAGAAGTCTGAGCTACCAGGTCACCCCATTGAGCTACTTTTCTGTATATAACTGCATGTAAAAGAACAGGAATGGTATTTGAACACTACTTTCTATGCCACTCACTTTCTTATACTATTCAACTTGCAAAGCATGGGAAATGCTAGACCAATTGCGTGGCAATTAAATCAAACAATAATGCTTTCCAAACAAGTGAATTACACAATTAACTTTAAAGCTAGATTTACATTGTCATTTGTTTGGGTTTCACTCAGTTTCCTGAATGAGAAAGGGTGTATCAGTGGAGTATTTCCAAATGAATATGCCACTGGGTATTAACCTCTATGTGGAAAAACAACAGGAATTGGGAAAAGGCAGCCAGTGGTCTTGGCAGGGATGGAAGGATCATTTTCAAAGTTTCTCATTTAGCTGCTGCAGCTTTCACCAGATCCAGAAGAAGCTCACACCCTCAGCCAAGACTTATTTGCTATTGCAGCCCATGGCAGGAAGGCTAAAAGTGAGAGAACAACTACACACAAAACAAGGCGATGTAACTCCCACTCTGTGGATGCTTTAGTAGGCACCATTACAAGATTTAAAAGACCGGAAAAGGGATAAAGGCAAGAGATGTGGAACTAACAAGATGAAGACATAATGCAAGGAAAGCAAGAGCATAAAAGAGAGCAGTCAATTTCATTGCTGAAAAAGAGGACTTGACAATGAAAGCTGTGCTGATGAGAGGAGAAGAAGGCAAAATGCATCATCCAACTCTATGGTAAATTATCACCCACAGAAAGAAAAAAGAGAGTGAGAGAGAAAAGAAAAGAAAAGAAAAGAACATGAATGCATGGTGTAAAATCTTGGGATTATCTAACCCTGTTAGAGTTAATGAGAGTATATAGTGGTGTTGTTTCAATTGCCTTGTGTCTGATAAAGAGCACACAGCTGGAAACATCACATGTTCAGTGTTACTAAATGCGTGTACCAGTGACCAGCTGTAGTCTATGTTTATTCTTGGTAATGGGGAAGAAAAAATAATTCTGTTGATGGAAAAACCAGGATGGAATGATTGGTTGTGGTTAGGATTTTGGTGAGCTGGGATTCTGGAACATTGCTCTCTCATTTACCATGCACTTGTACTTACCTCTATATACTCTCTTCCAACACTCCCTTATCTCGAAATGACAGCTAAATTGGCCTGTCAACAGAGCTACACTCATCTAAACAGCTTCAGTAGTGCATTACTGCTTCTTCCCAACATAGATCAGGGATATGGGGCATCTCCTCCATTCTTGGAGCCAGAGGGGGAAATTAGAAAGCGAGTTTCTGAGTGCTGCACTATTGACCCATGCAAGGTTCGCTATTGTGTGTACTGTTAGTCAAGCTTTGAGTGGCTGACAGACAGTCAATGTCATTCCTGTTATGACTATTCCATTTAGTTGTGCCCCTGCTGGGCATTACTTTCATTTTGACTTTACAACTGTGTACTGTCATCTCCTGTTTAAAGATAGTAATATAGCATCATGAAGTAAGAACACACTTAAATCGCTGCAGGTCACTCCTAATAGCCTAGGAGTTAATAGAAAGAAAAGCAACATGGTGGCTCTGTGAAGTTTAATCATTTGATCACTTGAACGTAATGGTTTAATTATTATTAAGAAAAATAGTGTATATTTGTGGCACTACTAGGGAAGATCAATGAAGCCGTTGCAAATAAGCAGCTGAGTATGGCAATAGAGCGAACCCTTGATTTACCCAGAGTAGATTTAAAACCAAAACTGTACGCAGATCTGTAATAAGACCTCAGACTTATCCTTTGAACTGAGCGCTCCTTGGGTAAAAGATTCACTCTAGGCACACGTGATATGGGCTTTTTTTTCTCTTATACACAGGCCTGACTCAAGATATTTCTGATTGACACAAACAGCTTCAATTCTTTTAGATATGCGCTATTTTCTCACATACCAAAAAATACTTTGAAGATAAATAACTTTCTATGGGATAATAGGTTGAGTATAAAAGGAGCTGTGGATACAATAAGAAACTTTGGTTAACTCATAATAATCAAAATCATAGCAAAATTCATTCATTTTATTCATTAAAATGATGATGTTGTTGATATTGTGTTCTGTTGACTGTCTTTGTCAGCAGTGTGTTTTATAAACTCGCCCAGAAAACACTACTCAAGTCCTGGATATTTTTCACCTGCAACTGGAGTGAACACGGCCACAATAGGATAAAAAAAAAAAATTAGGCTGATAGGCCCAACAGTATGTTAAGAGAGAGAGAGGGAGAGAGCAGTGATGGTCCATTGAGCTAAACTATGAATGGAGTGAAGTAGCGAGAACAAACGTTTTTCAAAGTTTTTGAATCACTGCAACCACAAGAGGTCCTTCATCATACAGTGAATATATCTGCATAAAAAGTTTAGGCTGATAGGCCCAGTAGTTTGCAAGATTAGCTGTGGACAGACCCACAAACACGCCTAACCAAATGCATGATCTCCTGGTGGAGATGATAATAAGCAGTTGGTAACAATCTAAGCAATGTTTTCCAAAAAACAGCAAATCACCTTAAGTCACGTGATTTCTTGGAATTAAAGGCATTTAAGGCCAGTAAGTTTTTAAAAGGGACACAGAGGTGAAAAAACCCATTCCTTGAAATGTTTCTGTGACAAAAACTGGGCATCCCTAGAGATAGAGAGAATTAGAAGCACAACAAATTTCAATATTTTAGATGTGCCACTCCAAAATCATAGTTAACAGCCTACACAGCCCATGACTGAATATGAACAGCTTTCCTGTGGATCTACTGACTTATCTAAACAACTTAGGCAGGTGACTTAAGTCAGCCAACTATGAATTGAAGTCTAACTGCCTTAAACTCTTTTGAATTAAAATTCTTGAGTGTGTGTTTAGTAAATCCCTTAGGCTATGCCACTATCTCCTTTCCAGACTGTGGAGCACTCATCCCCTGAGAGCCTTTATATCCCCTCTATGGTTCAGGTTTACAAATCCCACAATAGATAGAAAACATAGTCTTGCGTAAATGCATGCATGTGCACCTACCAGCGGAACATATCTGCAGTATGAAGTTTCTTTGTCAAAAGCTGAACGCACAACATACAGAAAAATTGGCAGCCAGTCTGTGTTGGGTATTTTGAAAGCATGTTTATAGGAGTCTGTTTTAGGCCCTTTGAAAACATTTTTTTATAGCCGGGAATGCACCTGTGATTCTGTCTAGGGGAAACGAGCTATTTTGCATTTCTCTACAGTCCAACTTTGAGGGAGGGAGCTTAGCTTAGCAACAGAGAAACTGAAAATCAGAAAATCAGCTCATTTATAATCTTTTGGTTAGGTTTTGTCTCAAATCCCTAGTGAGTTCGCTGCCAGATATATCCCTTTGCAGAAAAACTAGCCCCTCTAACGGGACTCTGTGTATGTGTGCACGTGTGGGTGCGCATGCTCACATTCATGTGTAGAGTAATGCAATGTGTGTGGGAGTGCTGTTTATTTGAAACAGTCATCAAAACCTCGCTTTGTGTGATTGGCAAGGACAAGTCACACTGGCCTGAAGCAGACAGACTATCTTCTCCTAGTCCACATTCCCAATCTTTGTGTAAACCTTAAAAGGGGGAAGAGGTTTCATTCCAGAGCTGCTGGCTTGCTCCTGGAGAATGTGGACAATCAGTTACACAATATAGTGCTGGGCATGTGCACAAGTGTGTCTGTGTGCAGGTGTGTGTGTGTCTGTCCACCAGTCGGTATGCCAGCATAAGTCTGTATACGCATGTGTGCATGAGATTTAACAGGGCTGAGTGGGCGAGCTGTTATGTGTGGTACCTACAGAGATGACCTTGAATTCAAGCAACACTACCATAAAGCAAACAATTTTGCTGTGCCTACTCAGAATTCAGCTCCCAAGAGTTTCATGTTGAGAGAGTGGGGAGGATGCAGTGAGGTAACTCATTCTAGTTCCAACTGTCATTTGTTTAAGGGAGGCTTTGTCACTATATGAGAAAAGTGGGTCGAGTTGTGTTAATCAAGGGAAACTCAGGACTTCCTTCCTTCTGTCTGGGAACGTTATAAGCAGGCCCGGTTGATATATAGATATTATACTGATATCATGATATGACACAAGATATTGTCCGGGATTTTAGATATCGTAATATTGTGATATGGCATATGTGTTGTCTTTTCCTGGTTTTAATTCTGCATTACAGTAAAGGGAGAGAGTTTTCTGAACTTACCAGACAGTTCTAGCTGTCCTTTATTTGCCTGAATCTGCTTGGTGGTCTTAATAATGATTGTTTATCAAAAATCTCTTGGGTGTAAATATGTTATGAAAGCACCAACAATCATTCCTGCAATACTGTCACAGTATTTATATTTAGGTATTCAGTCAAAGATATCCTGATATTTGATTTCCACATCGGCCAGCCCTAATAAATCAAGGTAAAAAAAAAAAAAAAAAAAAGGTGTGAATTTTGTTAGTAACATTCAGTGCTAAACACAGAGATGAAGGAAACTTAAGAACCTTAAACCTCATGGCCTGCTTTTATCCAGGTGCAATCCAAGGATGTATTGTTTTGACAAAGCATTTGATGCATTGCTATAAATGCCTTGAGCACATTTGTTGTGTTGCCAGCTTGCAGAGTCTCAAATGTGGAGTTAAAATTCACAAGTGCCTTGGCAGAGCATCAGTCAGTGATCTAACAAGGCTAGATCTATAACTTGAGAGAGCTGACTGACACCTGAGAGCATATTGAGCGTTATGGATCCAGCAGGGGAGGAGGGTGATCACAATGGATCTGAAGCTATAAGCTGTGGAAGAGTAGTATGGATCACCA
>OMKZ01026471.1:0-37667 GCA_900302535.1 Neoniphon sammara
AAAAGCATAAAAATGAAAATATATCCACTGCAAATTTAATTTGAGTGTGCCACATGTCTGTGTGTGTGTTGTGCGTGGTGTGTGTGTGTACATAGGAGTGAGCTCAGCAGCAGGTGAGCAGCAGGTGATGCCAGACACTGTGGCTCCTATTTTTCCATTTGTCCTCAAACCCCTCTGCTGGGTATTCATAATATTCATAGAGTTTTAAAAATAAAATTAAAAACAATAAAATTAAATAAATTACATTAAATTAAATTACATTAAATTAAATTTGAAATAAAATAAAAACGTACACATATGACCTTTGGAGGCCACAATCTATGCATAAAAATATAGTGACAAAGACTAAAAATAAGAATGAAAAAATAAGTAAGACCTGTGATTCCTTTACTAGTCTGTTTATATAATATTGATCAGACATATACTACTTAGGTTAGATAATCAGTTAGGTAATCATTGTATATGAAGATTCCCATTAAAAGCAGCATTCACTCTTGACCTAGACTTATTGCATGTTTGCATTTCACTGAGTGAAACTGTTATTCTCAGGTAGGGGAGCAACTTTTTGTTCAAGACCACTCCCACAACATACAACATTACTTGTTGATGGTCGCACATTGGTTGATCTACAGTTGCACCTGAGCTCTTCTGTTTAAAGGACGATCTCTCTATCCAAGACTGTGATACCTCATGTCAAGACCCCAGCTTAGAGAACGCCATGGTCACTTTGGTTTACTGTGTTAAACACAGGTAATGCTGCACGGCATGGACAATAAGCATTCAATCTAACCCACCACAGGTCTAACACATGGGCCCAGCTTCACCGAAAAGGCATGAGAGCAAACAACATCCAGCTCCGGCACAGCCACAACCACAATCTCATTTCCCTCGTTAATTTTCTGCAACATGTAGATCTTAATCCATTTCATTTTGGTTCATCATCTACTGTATATACTGTATGTGCAACTACACACAAGCTAGAGTGAGGCTGCGACAAGAACCAGGCTACAGTTCCTGGGTCTGCTGATGTACTGGAGGGTGACTGTACACACTGCAGAGACCGAGGGGCTTTCCCATGTCAAGACCGCAAAGGACATTAATCAGTCCCTGCCAGCTACAGGACAGGACTTTACATCACTTTTCATCAGTACTAATTAACCTTCCTGATTTGATGTACAGTCATGGCTTACAAAGTTTTGAACACAAAGACCTTCAGCAATGACTACAACCAAAATATATCTTTGGGACTATATGACTATCATTCATTACATCAGTAATGAAGAAATTTCCAATTTTAAGCATTTAGCTATTTACAATCAGAGTACAAGGGTCAACAACAGCCTGACAACAGACAGAGCAGAGAAAGTGGATCCATTTCACCAATCTTTGCCTTACCTGTGAGGATTAAATCTCCGTCTCCTGCTCCTCTGGATTCCTCTCTGTCTTCAGTGGATTCAAACCTGCAACACAGACATCACACATCACCACATCAATCACATTAAATTTTAAATAACTTACAAATCATAAGATTTTGATATTTTTGAGCTACTGTATCATGAACTTCAGGTAACTTTTTTCCCCATAAATAGATATACTGTATACCTTGGCACTTTGGAAGTTACTTCTTCTCATGGAAGGAGCAAAATATAAAATTAACAGAATTACAAAGAGACATATTGAATCCAAAGCTAAAGGATTTCAGCTCGTTCATTATATGAGGCCAGTGTCACAGACATGCGCTACATGAACAAATGGGCAGGTCTTCCCACCTCTCTTGGGACCGGCCAACAAATGACTGTGTCTTGCTGAACACAAGACCTTCAATCAATATCCAAAATGACTGCAGTCTCTTTATTACCTCTACCACAAGCATGGCAGCACACATGACAGTTTACACACACAGACACGTGCACACACACGCACACTGTGCCCCCCCTCCCACGAACAGGCTTCCCTTCCTGACCACGAATGCATTATCATAATCTCTAGAGAGACATCCATTCATCTCTCATTAGCAAAACAAACGTGACAGACAAAGAACGCCATTCCATTTAGACGCGAGGCCATTAAAACTGTAGTTAGCTCAGACGAGAGAGAGAGAGGGAGAGAGAAAGGATTATACGAGTAACCATTAATAAGCTAAGGTCGAGCTGTTTGAACTCATTGGATAATGTAAAAAGATGAGAGAGGTCTTTTCATTGAACACCCTGTGACAACATGGGTGAGCAGCTGCTGTCACTGAGAGAGAGAGAGAGAGAGAGAGAGAGAGATTGGAGGAAAGCTAACAGACTCAACCCCAAGCCCTGAACCGTTACCATGGAGACAGAAATTTTTGGGTGATGTTTATAATATTAATAATATTACATAAGCACATTTGAAATAAACTGCATTAAATTAATCTGAACTAGGGGTGTAATAATTTATTCATTGCATCAATGCACTGAGACTGATATACTTTGAATATACTTTAAATCAATTCATTCACTTTTTTTGAGTATAAACGTTAAAGCAATCCTTTTACCTGTTTTTTCACATTTCAAAAGGAAAAGGATAGTCTTTACATTACTGCACATGAATTCATGAATTATTGAAGAATCAATTTTGGCTACAAGGACTGAATTGAATCATTGACGAATCAAATCCTCCTTTACAAACTTGAATTGAAACAAACAAACAAAAAATCTTAAATCAAATTTCCAACCTGACGTTAAGCCAAAGATTCAAACTCCTAATCTGAGCCAAACTGAGCTGAACTGAAGTGAGCTGAATAAAGACAGAGTACAGACGCAGATTAGAGAGGGAAAGAGGTAAAAAGGGAGCAGGAGACACTAATGAACAGAGACAGGAGCGCACCAAGACATCAGAAACCCAGGCAGAGTCACAGTGAGGATGATGGGAGAAAGAGTGTGTGTGAGAGCGAGGGAAAAGGGAGGGGAAGAGAGAGAGAGAGAGAGAGAGCGTGTACATGAAAAAGTGAAGGGCAAGTGGGAATCAGAGAGAAACATGCATTATTGAGGGGCTAAATCTAAAAGCGCTTCATCATCAGAGTGAGAGAGAGAGAAAGAGAGAGAGAAAGAGAGCCACAGCGGGGATGGAGAGAGATACAGGGAGGAGTGGGGTTGGGAGGGGGAAGAAGAAGAAAAAAAACGAACAAACCTGACCCCAAGCCCTAACACGTTACTATGGAGACAGAAAAAGCGGAGAGAGAGAGTGGATGAGACCCTAGCACCCTATAATGGTAGAACGGGGAGTCGGCCGTGTAAAGAGAAACAATTTTTTACATAAAGCTACAATAATCGAAATCAGCAAAGAACAATCGATTGTAGATGAAGACTATTTAGACTCAGCTAGCAAAAAGCTGTTGAATAAAAATGTAATTTAATGGCTGAGTTTGTCACACACTACTAAATGACTTGCACATTCAACGTTTTGTCAGTTGAGTCTATTTTTGTTTGCATGCAGCACCGCAATGAATTGGTATTTTGGTGACCTGGAAACACGCTTTGCCTGTTCATGTGGTATTTTCATGCTTGCACACTGGGCGCGGCACATTGGTGGGAGGGTCGGCACACCAAAATGGGAGCTGTATTTAAAAATGAGGATGCACAAGGTGAGATGTTGCTTTTATTTTGTCAAACTTAAGTCATTTCTCCTGCAGCTGCCTCTCCATTCTCATTGTGCTGCATGATGCTTACTCAGCTGTTTAAAAAGTATGAGACAAGTGAAGATGTCTCCAAACCCCTCTATTTATATTCCACTACACCCAGCCCCTTTACGCTGAGCGTGCGTGGGCTCAGATGAACAAAAATAGCAAATGAGTTTGGATACGCCCTCACTGACTGTGTGCTAGGATGCAGAGCTTAGTGTTGGTCATTGCGCTTGCAGAATTAAAATGGGGCCATAAATGTTTCTCGTTTTCTCCATATTAAATTACTGTAGCTTTAATTTGACATTTATTCAACAGGTTATGTTATGGTTATGTCATCATCATCATTTTATGTTTTTATGTCTTGTCATCGTCAAGACGAATATAAAAGTTGCAGAAAGCGGTGACTCAAAACCCACTGTATCGGATGGGCAAAGGGAAGATAAGCTGTGTGCTAGTGTGTGTGCATGATAGAAATGCTACGATGTGTGAGTGTGTGTGTGCATACTAAGAAAGACTGAAAGAAAGAGAAAGAAAGAAAGAAAAAAAGAAAGAAAGAAAGAAAGAAGTTCAATTAAATGAGGATATTTCGGTAGCTCAAGCATGAGACTTCATTCATGTGGAGTAATATAACCCAGAAAAGCACCAGGTGAATAATAACATACCCCTTCAGCTACACTGTGAAATGATAAAACACAAGCCACAAAAACAATTGACAAGGTTTTGGTCACAATGGATCAGTGTGGTGGAGAAAGATGGGAAAACAGGAAGGTGTCTGACACCAGTCTTGGAAGAGCCAAGAATACATCAGATTAATCAACACAGAGCACAATGACAGCTGATATAAGATGTTTTTTGTAGTTAACTTTGTACACAATCATGGTACTGTTGACTAATGAGTTTTAATTTTGACCCTCAGGCTGTGAAAGAAATAACCAAGCATTATACAAACAACCCATGAATCTATGAAATATGTTATGTGAATGTTTTAAAGGAACAGTTCACCCAAAATACATGCTGTTTTCTCATTTTCTTAAACAGGGAGTAGCTCCCAATGAAACCCAACATCCCTGAGCACTGTGGATTATATCAGGTATCCGTGACATTGTTTATGGAAAGGGCTGCTGTTGTTAAGTTTTTCACATGGTGGTTTTTGACAATTTGTCGGTCAAAAAATGAAAATCCACTCAATTCCGCTGTATTAGGGTGCCAAATCACACATAAACTATATGGACAGATAGACTGCACTCGGGGTAAGTGGGAAAATATCTCTTTTTCGTGTTTTGGGTGAACTGTTCCTTTAACGTTCCCTGGGCAATAATGGCTAGTGTTCCTTTGAACGTCCTACTCAACCAAGATCACTATGTCTGACTACTAAAGCCAGGCATTTCAGAGCCTCAGTGCAACATCATTTTGATTTACAACGTGTCTCTTATTTCAATAGCAGTCTGGGTTTATGGATCCACTGGGACCCAATACCCTGCATGTGTCTCAATGAGTTTGACTGTGTGTGTGTGTGTGTGTGTGGCCCAGGGTGGATTCCGCAGATTGTGACAGAATAACTGACCCCAGGCATGAATTATCGTGCGTGTGTGTGAAAGAGCTGTAATCCCCTTGATTGAGGGGCCTCAGTGATCAGCGGCAGTAGCAGCTGCCGGTAAAACACACTATGCACACGCCCTGTCTACATGCACACCCCCCTCTCCCTTCCTCCCGATTCCTGCACCCCATGAACACACACAAACACAAATACACACACAGATACACACTTCAACTCGTACAAAGGCAAATTGAAATAACCCCTCCATCACCTCCCTGTTAGGGGGTTAATACACTTCCTGGTACTCCCCCCACATGCATACAGACATCATGCTGAATGTGGCTTGTTATTTTACTATACTGACCAGAATTTTCTTCTGAATTGCTCAATATTTCAGAAATATAAACCATTCAATCTTTAAAATTATTGCTGTTTTGTAGATGCTAAAATTTCTTCAGAGAACTTTTCAGTTTCTGTCTGGATGACACATAAAACCAGAGTAACTTTCACTTTTTCTAAATGGCATGTATTGTGTTTGGGGACAGAAACTCCTCAGATATATTAAACATTATGCACTAATGTGTTTATAAGGTTAAGTGTATTATCACACTATTAAATGAACCAACCCTGGAAAGTTCAGCTTGTGAGTGCTTAATGGCCCACTGCTGAGCAACCAAACCTCAGTGTTTACCCTGCTCATTTCAACATTAAATATGACTGGTGAACATTTAAACAGCTGATAAAATAATGGTATAATGGTAATAGTCATAATCATAATAACTGGGGCCTGCAACTAGTGATTTAATCTGAAGTGTCAAAAAATTCTGACCAAAGCTGTAATTGTCATTATTGTTAAACCAAGTAAACAGCCGTCTTTCCTATGTGTTAACAGTAGAACGGAGACCTTGTAACCGCTGCATAACGATAGCAGATGTTAGCTTACATGCAGCTGCCTCTGTCCTCTTGTTTCTCTAACAAACAGAGCAAGTTAATCTGCTTTACTCAAAGCTCAGTGTCAGGACAGCAATGAATGAAAGCTAAGATATCTCATTTTTGTTGTATCTTCCTGAATGTTATATGTTCCCTTTGTGTGTGGAAACTACTCTGTGGTATAGACCTTGTGGTTATTTATTGGTGTGTGCAGGGTGTGTGTGTGTGTGTGTGTGTGTGTGCCTGTGGGCTCGGGTGTCCATGCCTGCGTACATCTGTGTGCATGTTCCTTGTCACAGAAAATGACAAACGACTTCATTAAGAAGGTCGCCAGTTTGGGTTTCATGCACCGTGTCATTGTGTCGCACAGATACAATGTTTTATTGCCATTACAAATCCCCTGGCACCTAAGTAATCATGACCGCTCCCCTAAAAATCCCATATGCTACACACACAACCTCAGTGATACTTATTGTACACCATGCACATGGGTTTAGCAGAGGGTTTGTTTTACTTAGGACTACCCTCTGTTTACATTAGCAGAAGTCCAGTATGCATATTTCACCTCCAGACTAACCGGTGTCACACGACCGAGACACAGCATTTTGTCTGATGTTCAGTCCAACATAGTGATTGATTGGTGATTTATCATATTAAATAGGTTAAATTTACACTTTTGTAACATGAAGTTACACAAATTAGCAGGCAACCCATTTACACCTCTGCCAATCAGGCCAAAGCCAATAATTACCGGAGATTGTTGCGGGGTTTAGAATGTCAGACTAAAATGTTGTGTTAATCCATTTACTAGTGATGCGCAAGTCTCTAAACTCTTAATTTCATCTGAATCTGTCTGCATTCGCAACTCACTTGACCGCAACTCCCCAAAATTATGGCATCGGCATCTGCATGAACCCAGCTGCGTAACGTTGCATAATCCCAGGACAGATAAGGTATCAGGGAAAATAAGCTAATTAGGCAAAGAAGATTCTTCTGTAGTTTACAGTGTTGTCATTTTTATCTTTTCAGCCTGCAACCCGCCCACTTTGTTTTGCTGACCCATAACTGTCCCAACCAGCGTGGGATGGTGAAAATGGTGGGATTTTAGGTCAGTGTAAAAAGGGACATAAGATCATCAAAAATCAACTTCCACAATACAGCTGGTATTCCCGCCAAGCCTTTTTCTCGTCTGTATCCTGCTCACTGCAGTATACTGTTCCCCTGTTCGCCTAGACAGTCACCATTACTTTCTAAGGCTGCAGCCATACTGCATGAATGCACATAGTAATGGCAGACTGTATGTACTGTATATATATATATGGAGTGACCTCTATATGCTAGGGTTTATTGCAGGTCTTGCAGAGCTATGTAGGTCCCTGCTGTCAGTGTAACAAATGTGCCTGTGTGCACTTGTGTTGCTTTCATGAAAATGTCAAAACAAAGGTGCGTACATTTATTGTACATGTGATATTCACCACTTATGATACTGCATCCAAATTCTAAATTCTAAAAAAAATCACTAAAAACTTTCATTTCCTGCTGTCATGACCAAAGAATGAAAAAATAAATCACTGCCAAGGAAGGTAAATAGCTTACAGTGAAAACAGTGAGAAAGCATCTCTCTTGTGGCAGGAATGAAAGGATGGAGCGTGTTACTGGAAAATACCACAAGCCTGTGTCAGGTTGACTTTTTCCAGCCTATTTTGAAGCCTCCATTGAACAGTTCACACCCTCCTCCTCTACATTCCCTGACAGTGTGCGTGTACGTGTGTGTGTGTGTGTGTGTCAGTGTGTATGAGGAGGTGGGGGGTCAGGATTGGTTACCATGGCTCCTCTTAGGTTTTTCATTTAAACAGTGTGACTGTGAACATCCCTGGGATGACAGAAGATGTGGACACACATACACACACACACACACACACACAGAGAGAGAGAGAGAGAGAGAGAGAGAGAGAGTCCAGTCCCAAACAAAAAGAGCAGTCAGAGATGGATTTAATCAGAGAGATTTACTGCCTCCACAAAGTTAAGTTTTTTTTTCTCTCTAGGGGTTAAAGGGGCAATTCTCCCATGCCTGCTGTTTCCACTTCAAGCCACACAATGGAGTCATCAGGAATGTCACACAGTTGCACACACACATATTGATTGTACTCTCTCACACACACACACACAGACCAAGAGAAAGAGATGAAGAAACAGGAGGAAATAGCAATCCTCCGCTGATATCCTCTGCTGGGCTTTCTGTATTCAAGGGGGAGAATATTGTAAAAACAAAAGGGCCGGGATGTGCCAGCTCTCTGGAGGGCGAACCCCATCATCAGCCTCATCTTATTCTCCCAAAAGACTGGAGAAAAATGATAGAGAAAAAAATGCGTTTAGCATAAGAAGAACAGATTGACTGTAGAAAAAGAGAGGCTGAGAAAGAGAGCAAAATGACAACGACATGATATGGATGATGACTGGGAAAAGACGAACGATTTGGCCACCATTAATGCAGATGAAATAGCTCACCATATGCAGCCCATGGCTCCATTAAATCAGTCACATGCAGCGAGAGGCCTGCCATCGTGTTTGATTTCTATGTTAATGCAGGCTTTCTGCAGGTCATTGCTGGGGGAATTCCTCCCAAGGCTAAGCTTGGGGGATAGAGGCTGGGAAACCACAGTTCACACACACACACACACGCACACACACACACAACAAAGAGCTGTCCCACAGATGAACACCGTCCCATGTGAAGAAGCAGTGTGTTTGAATTCACAGTGGCACTGAGCAAGATGTTAAAGGCTGTTCATTCTGCTAAGTTCATCTGCTGCATTTGAATACCAGCACAAGGTAAACAAAAGCTGCGGAGACATATTGGGCATGCTCATGAAACACTGTGGTGTAAACACTAGGGCTGGGACGATATGCTTATCTCCTGATTCAATACTATCAAGATACTTGGGTGCCAATTTGAAATGTTCATATTCGATATTGCAATTCTTAAGTACTGCAATTCTGCAAGTATTGCGATTCAATATTACGATTTATTGTGATTTTTGTTTGCTTTTCAACACTAGACCATCGGAAAAAGTTGAATCATACACTTCTAGAGACTATATATCATGGGTCGTATTTCCAAAAACAATGTACATCATGTTAGTCAGCTATTTCAGCAGCATCACTGCTATACTGCATATAAAAGTGGTAAATAAAATGTACATGTACAAAAGAATGAATAAAAAATATATACTTTTTTAAAGTAAACTGCTACATTTAGCTGTTACTGCTCGTCAATATACTATCACGATACATGGGTGCCAATTTGATTTTAAAAAATCGTACAAAAAAGAATCGTGATACTTAAGAGAATTATTTTTTCCCCTCCCCTAGTAAATACAATGAAGGTAAAGAAATGGAGCGTCAGAAAAACATTTGCAACAACCGATTCAGCTTGCAAGTAAAAGAATGCTTATTTTGTTATTGATACCCATGTGCATTTGAAGGCACACAATGTTCCATGTTTCTAAGGGACATGAATCTCACTCAAAACATAAATGACCACGTAAACTTTAAATCTGAGTGGCAGGCAGGGTGGCCAGGGTGAAATGAATTACCGCCATAATCAGAGAATAATAATGAGCCATAATGTATGTAAGCTGCTTAATATACACCGTAATCTGCATGCTGGTTTAGCTTAGCCTAATGAAACTCTTACAGCAGTATATGGCCTCCAGGGTCATGTATAACATGCAGTAAACAATGGGAGGAGAAATCAAATCAGGATGTCTCAGTGGTGGAGAGGAGAGAGAGGAAGGAGAGAGAGAGAGAGAGAGAGAGAGAGACCTTTACATTCTGCCCATGCATCACAAAGCTTAGGGTGTGAGACACTGAATCATTGATGTAAAAAACATGGTAGGTTGAAGCCGATTAGTAACACTTGGTGCATGCATAAAAACTGTGTCTCGAGCAGAAAATATTGCAAAATATTAGAACCATTTTTCCAGCATAGATAATACATCTCATTTTGCACAATCTATGTCTCAGCACTTGACAAGCTGTTCTTTAATCCATGCCTCTGCCCTACATCTACATTTCCCTTGAAAAATGAAGCATATGAAATTGTGGCTTAGATCATAGCCATCACCTGAATTCACATGGTCAGATTCTATACAAAGAGCCGTGTGTTTCTGATGTTTTTCACAGTGTATGTCACCATGAGTTTCCATAAAAAGGCCCGAGGATGGCCAATATCGCTAAACAAACTAGATCCGGCTAGATGAGGCCGTGTAGCATCACCATGGAGAGAGAGTCAAGCAGAATAAGAGGCGGAGCGCTTCACTGAGCGGAGCTTGGCCATCAGTGACATGACATGTCAAGCAACACGCTCTGCACTGCAAAAATGCCCATGCAGCCGGCACCCTAGAGACCACCTTATCTGTGCAGAGGCACAAAAGGAGAGGCGAGGGAAAGACAAAGATGGAGACAGATGCAGAAGAAAGGAACGAGAGCGAAATGAGGAAAAGATGTAGTTGAGGACAGAAGGTGGAAATGAGAACAAGAGAGAGAGAAAGGGGCTTTTGACAAAGGTGGGCAAACAGCGCAGGGTATATAGGGCCTATAGGATGTCTGGGAGATGTCTAATATTGACTGCATATCTTCGACCTAACACTGAGACAGACAGAGAGAGAATGGAGGATT
Source organism: Neoniphon sammara (assembly GCA_900302535.1). Taxonomy (NCBI): domain Eukaryota; kingdom Metazoa; phylum Chordata; class Actinopteri; order Holocentriformes; family Holocentridae; genus Neoniphon; species Neoniphon sammara. The sequence continues at coordinate 10,797 of OMKZ01026471.1, forward strand.
GAGGCCTCCTAATATTAGCAACAGCAGCGGAGAGGGATTTCTCTGTGTGATCTCATTAATTTAGGACTCCTCACAAAACCTTGTTCTCAGGCTTTAAAGCCATGATGAAGAATCGACAAAAGCTGCACACAGCACAAAGGCTTTCTTTGACAGCGGCACACTGATACTGTACTGTCTACATAGTATTTGGCAGCGATAGTTATGTAAAAGCAACATTACTGTCAGTGGGATTTCACTTTCATCGTAATGCTTCAAAACAGACATAAAGGGTCATACAGGATTGCAGCTTTATCACGCTGCTCTCATTCTCACTCCACTGCTATTCTCACACCAGACACACAATGCACGGCACAGTTGTATAATTGGTTTACCCTCCAGCAATCGGGCAAGACAGGGCTCTTTGATGGGAGATCAAAACTGGAAATGAATGATGGCAGGAGATCACGGCTGATTTGTTATTTTTAGAAAAAAAAAAAAAAAAAAACGAAGGAGCGCGGCGTCTGGTATTTCGTCGTGCTCCACATTTGCAAGGTGCAGAAAATCCAGATTGGCCAGCGGTTGGAAAAAATTACATCTTAAGAATTTCTCTGATACACAGAAACACCTTGACACAACATACAGCTGCTGACATATACAGAGGGGGGGACTTGAGGTGGTGATTAGCCCAAGGAGTGCTGTTATCATTAGTGGGGGACAACATGCATCATTTGCTGATTGTCTTTCTAACCACTTAGGGCTGGGTGGTATGGATAAAATTACATATCACAATATCTTTGATTGAATACTTAAATGTCAGTATTGTGACAATATTGCAGGGATGACAACTGGTGTTTTCGTGTGATGTGACACACAAGAGATTTTACAATCATTGGTAATGTGGATATGACAGACTGTGACGGAAAGGTAAAAGCGTTGACATTATGACCGGCCATTTGACAATAGTGCATAGCAAGAGTGAGATATGACAATCTGACAGTGTGAGTCTGTGTCTGGTTGTGTGTATGCGTGCGTGTATATGTGTGACAGCCAAACATAACACAAAGTGACTAATTACGCTGCACTCTGCAGCTTCACTACATTGAATGTGAACGCTGTAAAACATGCACTTCACTAGACTGGCTGGACTTGACATTAACAGTCTACTCCTGAAAAAAAAAAAAGGACTTGAGGCTCTGAGCGGACAAAATAGGACACTGTCTAAACAGCATCATTATGCACTATCCGGGGCTCTCGTGCAACTTGAATGAACATGCTTGTGTGCTTTGCTTTTTGCATTTGTAAGTGCCGTATTTGTTTATTGCCCTCGAGGCCAAATAAACACTCAGTAGCCCACTGCATGGTTTGTGCCTCTGTAGCTTTCAACTTAGCTATTGCAGCTAGATTTCATGGGCTAATAAAAGAGCTTTAATGAAGCAACGGGGGCCACATCCCCTATGTTCCTGAGACCAACCTGAACGCTAGGACAGACATGAACTCACCTGAGAGGCCTAATGACAGACCTCGGTCAAAATTATTTGTATGCCATCATGGTTGAGCACGCAGTAATGTAGTTGCTTCCTTGCTGTGGTTTGTGGGATCATTGTGGCACAACATGGACAAACATGCAACCATCAACATATACATTCACACATACACACAGCACATTTAGTTCCCACCTTTAAAAAATATGCCAGTGGGGTGTCCTCATTTTCATTAAACAAATTGACAATGCAACAACATCGGTGACCTGCAGTCAAAACAGAAGCAAAACAGAAACCACAGAATCCATCTCAGGCTGTCAGGCCCAGGGGAAGAGTCTCAGGTTCACTACATGCTATTATTACACAGCTTGAATACTTGATCCTGAACGATCAGTTAAAGCATTCTGCAGTCTGTTATTTATGAATAACCTTCACAAAATATATACCACATCAATCATAGTTCCTGTCAATCGTTAAATCCACTCTTCTGTCAATGCTCACTAATACAAAGCTTACAGTAGGTAACCATAGCAACAATAAACTAAAGGCTACACTAGCTAGCTGTCTAAAGCTAACTGTGTTATCCCTTAGCCTGCCCCATTTTTAAATCCTGTTTGCTTCAATTATTTACCAGCAATTAACACAGGCATAACATTAACACAAATACTGAGATAGCCAAGTAATTTTTGTGGAGATATGTGCCATATTTAACCAATTTTAGCATATCCACAATGCGTATAATGCCATAGTTATTAGCTGAATCAGGTGGCAGCATCTTGGGAATTAATGGACTGGGTGGAGGCAAAGTCATGCATTATCACATACCTTTTATTTACTTGCACTGTACTTCTTAAAATGATGTAAATTCAGTTAGAAAAGACATGGACAAGCAGGATTATCATGTACAGGAAAATAGCAGATAGCACTGCCCAGTTTTAGGGTTTTTTTCCCACTGGGGCTAGCCAAACTAGAAATGTATACTCCTGGCATTGTAAAACCCACTGGATAAAAATGGCTGTGAAAAAGGATGTCTGCTGTTATGCTAATGCGATGCATTTGTGACAACTTAGCTGAAAATTTATTGTAAAAAATCTGCCTGGGTGTCCCAATAACCTCATTATTTGGTGTAAATCTTAGTGCTGAGGAGGATTGACTATGCCGATCCCTTGTCACGCTTACATGGCTTTTAGAGCAGAGGAAATCAATATTTCAAGAGATGTCTTGTGTCACACCTTCCAATCTCTTACCATTCCTCCCATTTCCACACTCAACTCCTTTTCCCCCTCTTCTTTTCTTCCTCTCTATATCATAAATACCTCTCATGTCTTTTACATTAGTCTGACACTATTTACAAAGATTTATACTATAAATTTATGATCAGCCTGAAAAGTGGACTGGCCTCTTAACAAATTCCACACCTTAGCATCCCAGCCTTCCCAAAATTACATTAACATAACATTCATGTGCCATGAACAATCCTTATTCTCTCAGTGTCTTCAATACCGCAACTAATTTAATCATCCATGGCACACTGTTAAATGCTGTTAAAACAAGACACGGGTCATGGGATCATACCCTTCTAGCTATGCCAACATCTACTACCACAAGACAAATAGCTAACATGGCTGATGTGAGGAGTGGTTCTCTGCTGACAGCAGAGTGTAGACAGACAGAAACAAACATGCTGTTATGTTCCTAATTAGCCAGACTTAGACTTAGGCCTCTAGGGCAAACTGGACTGGCTAAAAGTCAAACCCACTTTAGGTGATCGATAAGCAGGAAGGAGGCACTGAGGGCCCCCTACTCCAGGATTACCAAAAGGTCTTGCCTTCAGCCTGCTCAGGGCATTTCCATATTGATAAGCAAATTAGTGACATTATCCCATCCCACTGGCATATTTTAAAAAAAGGGAAAAAATTACCATAAAAATCAAATGTAGATTTCTACAGTGCATTTCCTCTCTATGGATGATGTCAAGATGTATAACTCTTGACTGAATATACCATGATAATCTACCTTTAATGAGAGGCATGGATGCAAAGATCTGAGCCTAGATATTTGGAGGAAAACATCACATGCATCAAAATTAGAGCTGCAAAACTAGCAGACCCTTTTAGAGCAGGGTGCTATCACACACACAAACACAATTTGCTGCTGCCCACAGGGCTGCAGTGCCTTGCTGGCCAATGGCACTGGCAGACCAGACAGCATGGACCAATCTGTAAAAAGGAAGCTACAACCACCTCTATACAAAGGCCCCAGTCAGCACTTTGCTGTACTCTAAAAACAGATGCTATCAGAGCTAATGAGTGTATCTAGCAGCAAAGCAGCCCAGGGTTTACATAGGGTCAGTCCACACTTCCATCTGTGCAAATGTGACCTCTATTATGTTTGGTAGTTTTACAAATGGCTCTTTTGTTGAATATTCACATTACAGCATCTTCTATTCATTCATTGTTCCATTAAGACGAGCCAAAACTGTATCGTCTTACTTGGTAAATTTGGTCTGCAGCTAATAATGCAGAGATGCATTCTGTATCTCTGCCAAAAGATGAATCGGAAGAGCCAGAAATCAGATTTTGGTCATAAGCAAAAAGAAAAAAAATTTAAAAAGACCAGGGTTGGGGTTCAGTGACTCTGTAGGTGTGGCTGCTCATGGACACAATTTGGCTGTGGTGGGGATTGAACTTGTCCCCCTTTGCTTAGGGAAAATTCTGCCTAATCTGTGATCTTAACTAACCAAGGCAAACAGAGTTAACCCACTCAACTCCATCTAGTCTGTGTTAATTAGCTTGTGGAGGATCACAGAGCTGTTTAAATAGGGGCCTCCGCTTTCAGCAACACTGATGCCTTCAGGGTCCCCAAACCTAATCCCTGGATCAATACGAGCAGTGTCAATACACCCCTCTGTGCTGACACTTATGGATTCAAGATAACTGATACACACTGTCAATCAATGTATTAAGGTGCACACTGGATGCTCTGGTACAAGTCTAATAGCAAAGAATACACAATGTTTATGCACTGTGATGGAAGCATAAAGTTAATTATGTCAAATTAATTTGACATTGTTCTGTGGTCGAGCTGCACAATTTATAGCAAAAAAAAATCAAAATCATACTGCAATCTCAAAAGCATGCATTCCTGGGCAACTTTTAAAAATTGACCCAACTGACCCAATCCTAGGCATTAGAATGTCATTTTCTGGCCTCTATAGAGAAACATTTATTATATTTATTTATTTATATTTATATTTATTTATTATAAGTACAGAGACCACCAACTGCAAAATGTTAAGTATGACAATAATATTTTGATACAGCAGAATGTATGCAAGTCTCTCCAACTCTGGAATGTTCTCAAACAAGTGCTCGGTAAAAGAGCTGGATGTGCTCACTGGCTCATTCAGTTCTTTGCTGTTTTCAAATGACATCACTCAGTGTTCTGTCAGGTTCTCCACATGTGAGGAGAAAAACAAAGGAGGCAATTTATAGTAGAGGGAAATCGAGGGAGCAAAACTCTGTGCTCACCAAGTTGGAAACAATACTGTGGTGCGTGGAACCAGCAGAGCATAATAATCTAAGAGTAAAAATAGTCCGCTTGATCAGACTCACTTTCCTTTTTTTTCAGTTTTTAATTTTTTTATTAATGCTGAGTGAAAAAATGTTAAAAAAAAAAAAAAAAAAAACAGACATATTGGCACTGTAGCCTTTCACACTGTGCACAATGAATTTGCAAGCATACTTTGATGGAAAGAAAAAATGTTGAGAAAAGTAGAAATCTGAACCTGATTTTGAGCTAGTACTCTTCTGTTTTTTATGCTGAATGGAGAACTGTGATGGCAAGAGATAAGACTGGTAAATTACTCAATAATTCATCATACAGTGGCATTTTGTGGACTGGCTTTAATATACCAAAGCAGTGGCAGTGCTTCTAAAGTGGGAAGATAAGACATATTTTTGCATATATGCTAAATGATATGTATAATTCAAAATAGTCTTGTCTAAAGACTACAAACCTGGAGGAAACCCACCTAGCCAGACAATCTGGCAGAGTAATCTGCAACACAACCTCAGTGCTGCACACTAAACAACAGACAAGACCTACAGTATCTTAGCCTTCACCCTCGAGTTTGAGCTTAAGTCAGCTATACAAATACTTCTCAGTGGAAGCAGTGCTCTTATTGGTTGAGTTAAACCTCAGAGGAAAATGTCTTTGCATGAGGTGCGAAGTGAAGTGAGAGTGTAAGGCAACTATATGCATCCATATGCCATCTGGACCTCCACACCCTAAGGTCCCATCATTTCCGAGTCAAACTACTGCCTGTTTGTCGTTCATCTCCTCCGCATAATCTTTTCACGGTGGGGAAACATATTTCTCAAACATGCATGGCTATTTGAATTTAAAGACATCGTGCTCGTTTCATAAGATTTCATGAGATCGGGCTGCTCAGTGCTACAGCATTTATGAGGTGAATAATGGTTTATATTGCTACTGGCCTCCTGAGTAAAAGAAGATATGTGCAGTAGCTTATATTATATTCTTATTGGTATGTAGTTCATTGGTGTGAATGCCGGATACACATCCTTCATGTCTTCACTGAAATCATGGGATGGATGGATGGATTAATGGATGATAGATAGATAGATAGATAGATAGATAGATAGATAGAACATTCAACTGTGCTATATTTAACGCCCTGAAGATATCAGAAAACAGGTCATGAGCTGCATCAGTTTTTCAGTTATCAGAGTGAGAAATTAACACCAGCAAACAGCCAAATGCTGGTCTGATAGATTTAATGTATTTTTTTCTCACACTGGTAATTTAGAGGCCATATTCTATTCTAAAAATCTAGCTGGCTGGTAACATAGTGAAAGTAGCACTTTTTTTTTTTTTTTATCTACCAGCCACCTTGGCATGTCACCAAAAAATCGAACTGCTTTCCTGAGTTATTTGAGGAAACTGCACACATACAAACTGCACGATGATCCCATAGATGACGGTATTAGCTGCATCATCTCTGACCTGAGACTGATGGTTAGTGTGATCCAACACCTACAGGACGCTCCCAGGACATTTAATACCATCTGTGACCTGAAATATATGAGTGTGTACAGGAAGGAAACCACCGTGGGAAAAGTATGCGATACCCATTGCAGAAAATTATCTTCTCTTCCACTTATTAATGGCCCTTTTGTCGAGTGAGTTTCTTGCAGGTAATGTATACCATAGTAGTAATGGGTGACTGGTTTGAATGAATATAATGGAGAGAAGGGAGAAGGGAAGGGGATCCCCACTGTGTTACACCAATATGTTGCACTTATCAATACTGCTGGTCTATAAGCCAATTTCTCTCTCTCTCTGCCTCTCTTTTTCACTCTATGACTATCAGAGCCAATCAATACATGTTACAGGCATATATTATCAACTCATTGCTAGGATTTAAGAGGTAAATCATGGATTATGTTATTTTCAGGCAAGTGTTGCACACGATAGACCCAGAGACAGACAGGGACGACATCAAAGCACGAGAAAAAGGACAAAACATCCCACTCAGCAACACACACTCAGCCAACAGCCATACTCCCCAAGAAAAACAGAAGAAAGGAAAAAAAAAGAAATGTGATATTTGGTGCTTGCAGGCAGTGGGTAGCAACTGAAGCACCGAGCGTTGGTTTGCAGTTGGCTGGGTAAAGGTTAAACGGGCTCTGTGAGTCACAGATCAGAGAGAAAAGTGGAGGAGAGTTAGAGTGGGTTGAGGGTCAATACCAGCAGTGTGTCTATGATGGGAAAATGCTGGGAAGACACTGACAGAGAACAGGGCAAATAGGCATAGTACAGAGCCATGTGCAGCCCATCCCAGACAGGGAATGAGCTACAATGTAAAGTATGTGCATGAGCTCAATTGCATTTGGAAAATCCATTTTTATTGCACACCCAGGTTGGTTTTGAGGGGTTTTACATTATTGAAGAACTGTATTTTTACCTCTGCATTTACTACTGTATTTTTACTTCTTTCAAGATTTTGATTGACAGTGTGATGAAATAAAGCATATCTCTCCATAATATCAAGGTATTTTCACTTGTTCAAAAATATCAGTGAAACCTCGAAAATCAGTAATGTGTTTTTTGAAATGGAAAAAAAACCCTGCAAAATCATTTCAAAATCAATTGACTGTTTTCCACTTATTTAAGGGAACATAAGGCTTTAAGATTTTAAGATTCAGCTTGCTTAGGAGTAGATAATTTAGCAGTTTACTGAGATATATCAAAGAATGCAGAATGATGAAAAGTGATGAATCTTCAAGGTAAAAAGTCCAGCACTGCCACAGACTCTGAAGTGCGTCCCTCCCTCTCCATGTCTTTCCACATGAAGGGGGAAAACACAGACATTCATCAATTAAACATATGGCTGTCTCCCCAAAACTATAGTCTCTGGCTCCAAGCCAAGTCATTAAAGTCGTTAATTATATGTGTGGCCGTGCAATATGGTGTGAAGAGTTCTATTATAACAAAAAATAGAATAAGATGAACATCTTAAATGAGCGAGAACTGTATTGCATTACATTATGCAAAATAAACAGGAAAAAAGCAATTAGCTTTGGTTTGACTGAAGATTATAGTGAGGGAAAAAGATTTGGGTGGCTTCAGGCCTTTTTTCAGGAAGAAATGAACCCTAGCACTAAAATATAAAAAATTATATTCTGTATTTGTTAAAAAAAATTATACAATTTTAAAAATGTATATGTATATTGATAGCATGAATTTGAAGCTCAAACCAAAGACTGAGCTGTTTTTGTCTATACATATATACAACAAGATGTTGACAAGATGATGACAACTGTCAAAGCTGAATTGGTTTACTCCCTGTTGGTGATTTTCCCCCCAAAGATAAATATTTTGCGTGTTGGAATATAACCTTAATTTATTCCTGCATGCCTCAGTGTGTGCACTATGTTTACTGCCAGCAGGTAGTCTGATTTAGATCTTGCTGTGAGCGTCACCACTATGTATCTTAGCGAGCTCAGTGGTAGGTAGAAACATCAGGGTTATCTCTTCCCCACAGAAACTGGGAGAAAGCGGACTGGGAGGGCAGAGATAGTGCTTAATTTGGTGGAAAATGGCCTGAGCACAAATTAAAAAATTCCCTTTTGATGTGTGCCAACCATGGATAATTGCTGAACCTTTTTTGTGCTAAACTGATGCACATAATCATAACTAAGCACAATTAAGTTGACAGGAACAAAGAAAACATTATGAGTCTCTGCGACACAACATTTGATATAAGGGAGAATTCAAACCTAATAAACTGCTTTTTGCACATGTACCTCCTTCCTATCGAAGGGCGACTGTCTCATATCTCACGTCCAATCTTATAATAGGCTAAAGTGCTAAAACAGCAGCCATTACGTCAGGGAGCAAAAAGCCAAGGTAGGTAATGCTCCCTGGCTTGCGCAGGACAATGCTGTGTATCTGGCGGCCCAAAAAGCACAGAGCTCAGCAGTTGTCAGGATGAGAGAGAGAGAGAGAGAGAGAGAGAGAGAGAGAGAGAGAGAGAGAGAGATGAGTCTCAATTTTTTTGTTTTGAAGAATGAGGACAGCCTCATTAATTTGATGATTTAGAGCTGTTTAGACTGTTCTGTTTAGACTGCCAAAACGAATACAAATGACTCATGAATAAAACAATGTTGGATAGTAGTACCACCAGGGTGAAGCTTGCTTTTCATACACTGAGACCTCTGTCTACCCATCTTCCAGTTTCTACATAGCAGTATTAATAAACAAACCAAGGCTGTTGTTTATTTAAATTTACAACTGTGAGGTTATAGAAAATGCAGTGCTAATTCTCAGTGACATATACCAATTTTTGCCGTATGTACCAATTTACATGAGGTCATGTAAGTACATCCAAATCACAGCAACCCAACAGCTTCAAATTTAATCTTTGCAAGTTTGTCAGTGACTTTGTTAAGGTCACTTCTCTCGGTTTCTTTCACTTTCAGTTAAGAGGAGAGTGAGCTGAAAAACAGGGGAACATTCAGGCACATACCAGGTATCTACAGGACAAAGCTGAAAAACCGACACACTGCCAGAAATTTAAAAAAATAAAGGCAACATTTCCTCATCATATAGTCCTACTTACACCATCTGACCATGGATTATAATGTCACACTGACCAAGATTCAGTGTGACATTATAATCCATTGGCAGTAGGCGAGGTGGATATTTCGAGAGCACTTTGAAAGACAGATGGAACATTAAGCAGTAACATCAGGTCCGTGCCGGCCGATAAGGATTGTGTGGAGCTGCGTGGAGCAGCATTTACGATTGTTCAACATTTCCCCCTTGTCTGTTTCAGTCTCGGCTGTAGCGATGCAGGTGACAGCCAGCAGAGCTACAACAACCTCCACAGTCTAGTAAAATGTGAACCTGGCAAGGTCCATCCACACTAGGGGTAGGGGGAAAAAATTGATTCTCTTAAGTATCTTGATTCTTTTTTTCTTTTTTCTAATCGGCACCCAGGTATCGTGATAGTGTATTGATGAGCAGGAACAGCTAAATGTAGCAGTTTATGTCAAAAAGTATACAAATTTTTTTCATTCTGATTTGATGTGCATTGTTTTTGGAAATATGACTCATGATATACAGTCTCTACAAGTGTATGATTCCACTTTTTGCCATGGTCTAGTGTTAAAAAAGCAAATAAAAACTGCAATAAATCGTAATATCGAATTGCAGTACTTGTAGAATCGCAATACATAAGAATCTCAATACATATTGAGTTGGCACCCAAGTATTGTGATAGTATTGAATCGGTAGATAAGCATATCGTCCCAGCCCTAATGCAAACACAAACACATACACAGACTGACCTATCCAGACCTCAAACCTAGAGTGTATCAAATTTCAGACATAAAGAAAATGAAGGGGCGTAAAGGCAGGAGAGAGAGTGAGACGGGACAGAGTGAGATAAAGAAATGAGAAGTTATTCAACTTGAGTGACATTAGCCCACTGTGGGCGTCTCTGTACTCCACCAGTCAATACAGTAACTCTTGTTCATGTTGTACTATTCCATAGTGAATGGGTGCGTAGGCCGGTACAGTGCAGCTCTGATAGAACTTGGTTTGCTTAAGAAGTGGGCCTAAGAAAATGCCTTTGCTTTGAGCAGTCCAATGCAAAAAAAAAACAAAAAACAAAAAACATTATCCCTTTACCTCCTCTTACCTCCTTTGTCCTTCAAAACAATTATTTTATCCTCCCCTCAGCTCCCTGCTCGATTTCTCTCTCTCTCTCTCTCTCTCTCTCTCTCTCTCTCTCTCGCTCTTCTCCAACTGTTTCCTCCCCATGAGTCCATAATCACGTTTTCAGCACATTTCCTCTCCTTGGCTCGCGAGCATCTCACATTAAAGATTCATAACGCTCTTGTGACCGCCGAGTTCTGCGTAAGATTCCAGTAGCCACCTTCACTACATTCCCCACCCTTTTCCCTCACCCTGTTTATCTTAGTGGGGGAGGGGGGAGTGAGGGAAGACTGTACGGAGATATATTTAAAACTCCTCATTGTCATTTTGACGCCAGCGTTTATGGAATGGAATTGATTTCACAACTAGAGAGGGCTCACAGAGCGGTGAGGAGACAGGGGGGGTAAATACATGATCACATAACGTAGACCTCTGCTCCTGAAGTTCTCAATTCACACATCTGACCACATTTAGAAGCTTGGGATGGTAAACTAAAATCATGAAACTGTGAGAATCTGAAGTCCTTTCTATGTAGAGAGGCCTATTGGTTGATTTCTCCTAAATCAAATGAGAAGTTTTGCTGGAGACTGAAAGCTACTTTCACATGTAACCCTTCCGTCCCTGTTTTTTTTTTGTTGTTGTTGTTGTTGTTTTTTTTTAAACTCTTATCCTTTGCTAGGCTTAACAAACAGTAATGAGTATCAGTAGGCTAACTACCGTCAATCCACCAATCCATCATTTTACCAAGGATTATTTTACCAATCTAATGTTATATCAGAATAGGTGAGGGCTAGCTAATTTAGCATTAGGCTGAGATGGTGTCTGTCAGGGACTTTCTCACATCAACTCTACTATTTCAAGGCTCCAAAGTGTTTGCTTTTAGCAAGTGAGCTCTACAGCAATGTTAGCCATGAAAACATTTGCTAACATATTGTTGCAGTGGGAAAAAGATCAGTAGCTATTTCATTTCCACTTGGTTGGTCTTACCAGAGTCGAGACAATATCGTTACCCTACAAGGGGAACTAAAGCCCACCCAGCCCTGCTGGAATGTATTACTGTCGAAAATACAGCCCCTAAAACTCCATTTTATTACAGTTAGTGACTTTCAAAAACTCTCAGATCTTGGTGGATGAAGAAGACAGTACTCAAGAATAATACTTAATAAGAAAATCCCCGGTTTTAACTGGGTTTACTTTCCCTTAAAGTGCAGCTGAGAGCCATCTGGATGGTAATTATGGCATTTGAAAGGAGAAGACTGTAAACATGCTCTCATGGCATGATAGCATTACAGATGACTATCATGTGCAGGAGAGTGGGGACAATTCACTAAAATGGATTTGCTGTCTCAAGGTCAGCAATCATGCACACTGGTCACAAGAACGCAAACGGCTGCCTTGTGATAGGGCAGCCTGGTTAACACACAGCAGCCGTGGTGTCAACATCCAGAGAATTTAATCTTATCAAACTGAATATTATTAATGGCTAATGAAACCTGCTCTTTTCAAGTTCTTACCAGTTTTTCAAGGAGAGCTGTGAAGTCAGAGAACATACTGCACACTTGGAGGATGTTTGGTGATTTAGTTATGGGCTGGGTGTTAAAACCAAAATTGGATTTAACGGGATGTGAGAGATGTGTAGAGGGAAGGAGCTGGGTGGGGGTCAGAGAAAGAGTATATAGATAATGTGATTATTGAAGAATAATGTGGGGCTTAACTTCCCTAAAATTCCACCTCTGCACACCAGAGCTGGAGCTTAATTTCCCCACGAAGAGATCTCTGAGATTGGCTTGGGAGCAAAGCTGCTCCCACACTAAATAAATCACAGTTCCGGACCGGGAGCCCTTTTTTCCCTCTGCAACCTGAGACCAATTATTAACTTTATATAACTCATAATCTTAAACTCCACACAAAAGAGCATTGCAACCTTATTAATCAAACAGTAATAATGAAATCAAAGAAAATTGGATCTCTTTTGCAGGAAGAAAATTGCCAAACTAAGCTTGAAAAATGACACTAGATGCTGGATTTAGGCGATGAAAATGGTTCCACTAGTCAACAATTGTGCTGGATTTTTTTTATCAGTGACTGGTGAGTCTATATACTTTGTCAAAATGAGTAATCAAGTTATTAATGATGTCTGAATCAAGCCAGTAAACACATCAACCTGCCCTCCTCTGGGCCCTTCAACTCTCGATCCTCTTTGATCTATCAATTTTTCTCCCTCCCTCACTCTCTCCCTCTCTCAGCTTACAGGATCAATGCAAGGTAATTTCACATGGCCAGTCCCTCAGATCTCCGAAAAATCTGCTACATAAATTATTCAGGCTGGCTAGGCAGGAAAGCCTGTGGAGATGCATAGTAGATCAGTGACCTTCCGTTTAGCTAGCGGTCAGTCAGTCAGTGAGGCTGCCTGGCTTAGCTCAACGTCCCTCAGGCAGTTTCTGTACAGTCAATGCTGTTATGTGCAGCACTGGAACATGAGAGTACGTTCAGAATGCATAACATAGAGCTCATTTGTAGCTACTGTATATACAGAGTGGAAACAATAAGGACACCATTATGGTAGCAGATCAGTGTAGCTGCTGGATAAAAGATATTGGATTTTTGCTTTGAGCCTTGCCCATTTTTTATTTGGACTCTGCACATTCCCTCTGTGTTCATGTGTCAAGTCAGGACGATTGGAGGTATTAACGCAAATCTGGATTGGATTGGCAACCTATCTATGTCTCCTCACAAGTGCATGCTGGGATAGGCTCCAGCCCAAGAAGAAACTCTGAAAAAAACATCTACACTCTGGCCACTTACACAAAACTCATCTGTATTTTGCCAATTTAGGGATAACTCACTTTTTCATTCCCTTTTCAAATATTCAACATTTTGAAATGTCACACTTATTTACAGTTATCTGTTATATTCAAATAAGCTTTATTGGCATGAATGTTGAGATTACATTATTGCCAAAGCCATGCTACAAAATATTACATTATGTCTGAACAATTAACAATTTGCAATTAACAATTTGCTCTCTCTCTCTCTCTCTCTCTCTCTCTCTCTCTCTCTCTCTCCAACTACAGCAGCGCTATACAGAGTTTAATTATTTAAGAACCGTACTTGAAACTTCTGGAGCACTAAAATGATAAATGACAAATAAAGTCTTACTGTGCATTTTTACTGAACACTGTAAAGCACGTAATTATAAAAATATCATATGCTTAAAGTCATATTAAAGTGTTGTGGATTAGACCAGTCAGTCTGTCACCAAAGTTAACACCATGCCAGGCAACTTAGCATAGTGGTGGCAGTGAGAGGTAACTGTTTGAAGACTTTGAACTTCAACACCAAGAAATGGCTGCTTATACACTGTAGTTCTAGTAACTCCAGTTCTACAGTGGTCCCTCCCTCCTTCATCCACTCAGTCTTCAGAAACTCACAGAGCAGCAGGGAGACTTGTTAGAGGGTTCTGCCTATGTTCATAGAGTGATCATGGATAACTGTCATTCTGCTTCACATAGGCTTCACTCTCTAGATTACTTCACCCACTGCCATGTTGACAACATTTCATATCGCAAGCCTGATTGTCTTTGAACCACCATGCATCACGCCAGCCAGACATGGTCTGTCCTTCTCTCACACACCACATATGGGTGTGTGTGTGTGTGTGTGTGTGTGTGTGTGTGTGCGTGCGTGCCCTAGAAAAGCTTGTGATTATACAGCATATGTCCCACTGAACAAGGCTATCACCAGTGAGCCTGCCCTGTGTGCTCAGGGCTCTTTCAAAAGGGCCACAAAGACCAAACACAACTGTTGTTAAAACTTAACAAAACCCAATCTCTCTCCTCACTAATGACAACAGGAGAGCACTGACACATCCATTTTGGTAGTGCAATGCACCACTCCTCTCTCCAGCAGATGCTGAAGTAAAGAGAGAAGCAATCCAACTAAGCAAATTAATGGATCACCATCTCTGTCTGCACACCACCTCTGGAAATCTTATTTAACTTTGTATCATGAAATGGTGGATTGCACCCATGCACCCTGGGTAGTCTGTACATTGTCTGCAGACAATTCTGCATGCATCAGTCTGGCACTCTCAGGAGCCAAACCTTGAGAGATTGTCATAGACTGGGCATTGCGCCTATCACTCCTTTTGCCTGAGACGATGTGCTCCCCAGTGCCGAGGGACCGTCCAGGGCAGCACTGCCAAGAGCTGAGGAGCTGAGTCATCTCTACGTACAATGGTGCCATGAATAGCTTCTCCTGTCTCCTCCTAAACAGCAGGGACCAGATCACTCTTGGCTACCAGGGGGATGGCCACCAGGTGCCATTTGTGTAATCTTGGGTCCAAATGCTTGGGTTTAAACCACCTTTGCAGATGTCTCATGTGTAGCGGCTCCAGTGGAACCACAGAGTGAGCTGCTATGTGGAATATAGCAGTGGGGATCATTTTGTCCAGATACACATTCCTCCACAAGTCTGCACACTTTGAGAAAGTACAAAGGGCCAGAGAATAGCCAAGTCTGTTGTACTAGTAGTCTATCCCATGAAAAGAGAAGTGGATGAGGGGTGGTTTTGCTCACTGTGGTTGGCTGAGCACATGCATGCACATTTTAAGTGCACTGATGCAACCAGATAAGTGATTAGGCCAATAGTGCCCCATTAGACAATAAAGCCTGTGTGAAATAAAACGATAACATTAAAGGGGAGGAAATGGGGATAGGAGGCAAAAGATCTAATGTTGGTGAGTCCAGTTGTCTCTGAGTGTTTAGGAGACATCGTTGTCTCTCAGTTTCCATTTATTACTTTTTGTGGGTGGTTGCGCTGTCACAGTGCTGCCATCTTTACACCGGTTGCACATCCCTCCTCAACGCAGTTATACTGGTTATACCACAGTTCACCACTAGGGTGCTGTCAGTCAAAACTCACAGCCGTGATTTGCAGCCATGCATGTGTGAGGCTATTAAAGGTCCCTATGCAAAATTGCTGAGGGTTAACTGAAGAGAGGATGGTTTAGACTCAACTGATAAGAAACATGGAATACGCACGTAATGGATGTGACAGTTGATTCTATAAGGTTCTCACTGTCGGCCCAACTCACTGATATATTACAACCTTATTCCACATTTTTTGTCAGTTCAGTTGAAACCATCCTAGCTTCAATTGACCCCTGGCAATTTTGCACAGTGCATCTTTAACAATGGATAAGCCATGCTGACATTTTAATTAATTTATATCATACAGAAAAAAAGCATTTTTTTCTGCAGTGTGTACATTTGTGCACTGGTGCAGCCTGAAATTTTTTCTGGAGCTAGTCAGATTTCAAGGATTAAAATACATATTGATGAAGGGTCAAATGACAGGGGAAAGGTAGGAATAAGTCTTCTTGTGCCCCAGTGGATGGAGAAGTTTGCCAATAACCCTACCTGACATCAGAAATTAGTGTGGGCAAATATGGAAAATCTACAGTGTCTGAATGAGAGGGACTGGAAACCATTTCTCTATTGTGCTTTGTGATTGAGGCTGATAATATGGGCATATTTCTACATAACTATTCTACCTTATACAGCTTTGAGCAACAGTTTATTGAAGTCATCATTTGTTTACACATTAGATGGCAAGGAACATGAAAATAAAAAGAGAGCAAGCTCCATAATTATGTCAACTACCCGACAGTGGTGTAAGTATTGTAAAAAAGTGCTTGATAGTAGCCGATATGAACAGCAAATAACTTGAAGCCCTGGTGTCAGCAGCTTGGCTGACTGTGAGGGTTAAAGTAGACTGTCGGGAGGGAAGAGCGTAGAGCTCACTGGAGTAAAGCTGGCTAATTGGTGCCTTAGGGGCTGTGTGTGTGTGTGTCTGTCTGTGTGTGTGTGTGTGTGCAAATGCATTGGGGGGCCTTTAAGTCCCTGCTTCTCTGCAGTTCTTTTGGCCTTGTGATCTCAGTTCGACTTTATCATTGCCTCCAATGGAGTGACACAGACAGACACATTTGGACATCAAAAGGCAAGCTGTGCATTTTTTGCCAAGGAATTTTATTTATTTATTTATTTAATTATGTTTATTTGTTTATTTTTTGTAGTAATCACAGACATGGTTAAAGCTATTGCCTGTTGTATGGGCATAGATATGTGAAATCATTCGTTTTTAATTTACAGTGCCAAGATCTACCAGTTCTGTGGGGGAAAATTAAATTTACACAGATAAACTCAGCCAGTGCTGTCACAACATCAGCAGCAACTCTTTATTTTTGTTGCTTTTATCTCTTGTTTTCAAGGCCTACATCATCCCCCACATTCTACAAAAGCCCATCCGTTCGCCGTTGTACTGAGGTGGCATGCATTCTGCTATGACTCTCAATGGTAAATTAAATATTTAAGCGCACATTTGCAAGATAAACTGCTGTTGTCCTATTTCAGAAGCAAACATGTCACCACCCATCACTTCTCAGTGCTAATGAATAATATAATATATGGGACATAGCGTGTAGAAGAGGATGGGGTGGTGTGTGTATGTGTGTTTTTGAGTGGGGGACAAGACATAATATTGGTAACTTCACCAACTATAGATGGGACCTCAAAGCATCCCAGAATTCTTTGCGGCCCTTCAAGGGTCTGTATTTAATGAGGTCTGTTTCACTCGTCCCACAAGGCTCTGGACCTTACTGACCCAAGTCCTGGGGCTACAAATTGTTTACTCTTTCTCACAGTTTTTTTGTCTCCCCCCCTCACAAAAATGAGAGCAATCCCTTAGTAGCTTTTGGTGTTAAAATAAAAAAGAATCTATTGTCTTTAGATAGAAATAACAGAGGATGTAGAGGAGCAGAGAGCAATGTCTTGCATCAGATATGAAAAGCAGTTGAGGCAATTTGCTTCACTGCACTGCAATGAAAAAGTTTATTCGGGTTACAAGTCTTCAAATTAAGCCTGACAGATGTGCTGATATCACAGCATTAACATGCATCACATATGTCGTTCTTCAACAAGAGCTCCTCTCACACCAAGCAGTAAAAATGAGGTTTTAACATGCCTACTGGACCATAAGAGACAAGAGAAGAGCATCAGATGAGTTAAAGTGGGCAGAATCTTAAGAAATTAGAGTATAAAGATGTAGTCCTTTTCAAAATCATGCCATGAGACCCCATAAATTCCCCAGCATACATTTAGAGCAAAAAAACTCAAAAAGTAACCCACCAGAATAGAAAATGACTGCTGTCTGTTTCACCTCAAAGCAACTGCAAGATTTCTCTCAATTACATTTTTCACCTACAGCAAATGCTCTCTCAAAGCCAGGGAAAAAAAGGGTAATTAAATGTTCTTTTTGCCATAACAGTAAAGACAATTAGCAACTCAGTCTCAAGCACTGGGGGGCAACGAAATTGGTTTCAGTGTCTCCAAGCTGTTCTATGATGCCATTTTTAATCAAAGGGAAATAAGATTTTGCAGCCCGGAAGACAAGACACCAAAAGGGAGAACTAGTAAGAGACAATGACATCAATATAATGACACCGGTGCCAGTCATTTCTTGTAGGCAGGGTCAATAAATCCCCAATAATGAGAGCTGCACACATGCTTTGCTGTCATGTTTATCAAGAAAAGCCTTACATCAGAAGTGTGTAATGCAGGCAGGAGGTAAATGCATGCCCCAGGAAATGAATAACTACATCCCTCATGGGCGTTTTGAAGGAGAGGGATAATAATGTTGTTGGTTTGCGATGGTTTTGACATGTTGTGTTAGCTTCCTGATATGTTATCTCATCTCCCAGCCCTGTTTTTAACTGATAGCGACTGTCTCTCCCAGTGAAACCAGCTCACAGTGATCAAAGAAATGAAGCAGCTCATCACTGCTGCTTGACCAGTGATGAGACTGGAGTGGGTCCAGCAGACAGTCATCAGTATAGCTTTGCATTCAGCACCAGTATAGGCACAGTAAGTTCAGCCAGGACACTCGCGTCAAGATACTGTATTTATTTCAGTTTGGCAGCGTGGCTCTGCTCGTGACCACTGCAAATATCTTCATCTGAACATCATTTGGTCTCATGTTCAACATTAAAATCTTGCTTTTTTTCATTTTTTTTAACAAGTGAAACTGGACTATAAAGTACTGCTAGATTCTGTAAAGTGAACCTTCTGTAGCACCATATTTTATTTGCCTGTAATGTATAGTGGGTTTTTGCACAGAGGAGTTTGGCCACAGACTTGAATTGAGCTGTAATTGTGGAGCTTGTGATGTGTCTCCGGTACGGCACGCTGGATGGATCAAGATGAAAGTGTAACCTCCATTGCATAACATTGCCTGTAACTGGAATAGAGGAGACAGACCTCAAAAAACCCAAACCAATCCTTTAATGCAGGAGGAGGCTGGGGTTTGGAGGAAGGGTTTTAAATTGCAGGCTGTGGCACAAGCAGGCAGAGATGCAATGCTGAGGAAGAGCGGGTGCCAAATCTGTTTAAATGGACCTAGTTGTTCAATAAGGGTTGTGGTCATGTCTGATTGGAGGGCGTATGAACACGTGAAAAGGACTACCATGCCTGCCTGAACTATCATGATGCTCCATATATGAAAGTTGCTTCTTCATACTATAGTAATATTCCTTGGAAACACTAGCCTGATGCAGCCATTCTGATTTCATTACTGTTCACTACATGATACATTCTGGGTACTGTTGGGTTCAAATTGTTTGGAAAAGGGGCAACAACAAGGTGTTTACAGAAATAGATAGCAGGTGACTGGATCAATCATCTGTCACCCATCATTAGCTAACTTGTCCAATAACACAAATGAATAATATTCATATTATGAGAGTGGCGAAGCAAAACAAACGGCAGCAGCTGGTAATGTAATGAAAGTGAGCAAGCACATTGGTAAGCATATTGCTAGCTTGTAGCATGTTGGTACATGATTCTTACTGTTGAAGAAAATCCTGTTGTGTAAGTAAATCCTGTTGTTTGTTTTCCAATTTAGTGCACTGTATAGCTTCTCGTTGTCGTCATCGCCTAAGCCACGCCTGTAGTTCCTCAAATGACTCTGATTGGTCCGCCTGTTTTGTTGCTTCCAACAACATTTCAATTGGCCAGATGGTTTTACGAGTGAACAGAAAATTAACTTGCAAGATCAGCTGGCTGGTTATAGTAACACCACTAAGGTGGAATGTAATAGAGAAGATTAATTCATTAATCCGGAAGCTGGTGCGGGATACTTTTCATTTCATGACAACAATCAAGCCTACCAGAGTAAATAACATGTAGCTAACCACAAAATATCAGATGTTATGTTTTTTCTATAAGTTCTAATGCGGCAGTGTCAATACTACTGCTACTTTCTCCAGGATACTGCATTTTCGAAATGCCAGCCATTCCCAGCAAAGCGACAGTCTATACACATCAACTACAGGAACCAATCAGGGGCTAGGTCCAACTGGGAGATGTCCCCCAGTAGGACTGTAGTGCCTGATTGATCAGGTAAAGAGGAAGTGAACAGGAGGAAGGCCAGACTGACTCACCAGTGTAAAACAATTTGGCAAGGAAGACTGGTATCCAGGCTACATCTGTTCAGCATCACCCCTCACTCTTCTGCAGTCCCTATCACCTGATACCAGCAGCCTCACATCGCTAGCACTCAGAAGCCTGCACACAACTACAGCTGGAGTAAACGTAACCTAGCTAAATGTGGTTGCTGGTGGTGACTTTGGGACTGACAGAAGTCCCCTCAGGCCCAGTCCTGCCCTCTTACATGGCAGCCACTCAACTTCCAGTTAATTACCTGGCCTAGCAAGCTAATTTCCTCTCAGCTCACTGGGCTGGTCCCCATTGGCACACCGTAAGAGGACAAAGACCGTTCCCCATTCCACTGGGTTTGCATGTCTACCGGATGACTGGGGCTACTCTGGAACATTTGTCACATACCTATGGGGTTTGGGCTGGAGCTATGCTAGTACAAGCCAAGCACGCTCCTTCATAACTCATCTACTTAGGAGCTGCTGGTGGAGGAAACTGTTTGGGAGCCATGACTTCCTCCTACAATGGTTGTTTTTAATTGGTCAAGAGCATAAACTCTGACTGAATTGTCTAATTAAAACTGGTGTTACTTGTTGTCATTTTAAAGGCATTTACATATTAGTGTGCCAAATTGCTACACACACAGTTTAAAAAATATTTCTCATCTTAGCTATATCTGCAGTATGCAATCATTCTCCTGCCAAAAACAATGTTTGCTCTCCTGTTAGAGACACTTCACACTCCATTTCCGATTGACAGTACTTTTGTCGTGCTTTTTTCTTTAGCAGATGTAATTACCGGTGTAAACCAAAAAATAGTCTGCATATGTGGCTGTTTGCGATCTCTAAAAGGAGCCAGCATCAGAGAGATGAAGCTGACAGTGGCATGATTAAAAATTACAATGAAATGCACCAGAGGCAGATAAACAAAATGTCTAATCATGCACTCCCTGGTTAATGGCTGCTCTGACGGCCTATAGGCAGGGGTGTTTGGGATGCTTAATTGGTCTCAGGTGTGATTACAAAATCAAATGCCATGATAGCATTTAAAAGTGATAACACAGTTTCTTAGAGACGGAGTAGTGATAAGGACCCCCACCTCAAGAATCACACAAGTCCCTGCTGACCTCATATCAGTCTGATTTTCTACTGAGCATTTAACCTGCTCTGTATTGCTGTTTTTCCGTCACCGCCAGTACAGCTACAGCCCAACCCGTGTCCACCCGTGTTCTGAGCACGGGTTGCGAACACGGCCTGGAATTGCATTTCCACTACCAACCAACCTGATCACCGACCAGTTCATTTGTTATTACTCGCTGAACTCGCTGAACTCACTTTATTTTATTTGTTTCACTTGTAATTACTCCTGCAAACTGCAGCCAGCAATATCAGAGAGATATCAATCAGGTAACAGCAACGGCACTATGGCTCGGATGACGAGGGACAGCTTCATGCACTGACCTCCTCCTCAGCAGGACCAGAGTACAATGGGTGCACCTGGGTGGACCCCAGACATGTGTTTGTATGGAAAACTGGCAGACACGGGTGGACAAAGGTGGGCAGGTGCGCATGCTTTAAGCTGCCCTACCCTACAGTGTCAAAAAAAAAGCGAGGAAACACTGTCAACTATCATGATGAATTACAAATATAAAATTCAATATGTTTGATATAGCGTCATTACAGTGCTTTTGGAAATCTGTGTTGACAGGAAGCTGTGCTGCTGTCATCTAAGCCCATTTTCCAAACACAGGATTACGGGTATGAATAAGTCAATTTGCCCCAGCCTAGATCAGCTATTCAAAATCATAAAACATGATGCAATTTTAACAAGTTGAAGAAGTAATCAAAGGTAAAGCTAGGATACTAGAGGCACAACTGATGCTGTCTGGTAATAATACTAATCCACAGGAGTAACAGCGGCGTAATGCTCCCCTAAATCCTTTCATGCCAAGCAGCTGTGACAAACATTTGAGTTTCTTCATGCAGCTTAGGCTGTAAGACTTGACATTTTGTCTGGAGCTGGGGAGGCTTGCCATCCATCGCCTTGGCAGATGAGTGAGGAAGAGGACAGTCAGGAGAGAGGAAGAGAAGGGTGTGTGTGTGTGTGTGTGTGTGTGTGTGAGAGAGAGAGAGAGAGAGAGAGAGAGAGAGAGAGAGAGAGAGAGAAATACTTCCAGTAATCCACTCAAAGACTTCCTCACCCCGCTTTCCTCAGCTCAGTCTGGCAAACAGAACATCCCGTCTCCTCCAGAAACAAGGCCTTGTAATCAGAGTTTTCTCTCTGTCCGACAGCTGGTTGTTCACACTGGCAGCCAATTAGGAGAAAGAGTGAGACAGTGAAAGAGAGAGAGAAAGAGAAAGAGAGAGAGAGAGAGAGCCTGGCATTTCTCACTGGCAGTGGAAAGGGAGAGCATAATCTGAGGCTAAAGCTACAGTGATCATTTCCTGTTGCACTGTCACTGCAGCAGCACTTCTAAACAACAGCAGCCAGAAAAGCTGGACTGTCTGTATTGATGCTGCAATCATACAGACCGACAGAATAGATGAGAGGTTGCGGGATGATCTGCGCTGATTCCATCTGGTATGATATGCACAGGAAAAACTTTGAGGGTTCAGTCATGCTGTCAGCGTTTGTCAGTTCTCATTAGGAAATCAAATCTAAATGTAGCAAATGAAAACAGACGCGAATGAATTTCACCCTTAGGCAAAAGTAGTGCAAAGACAGAAAACAGCACTCGACCCATTATGATTCAGAGAGAGATTCAGGATGTGTGTGTGTGTGTGTGTGTGTGTGCGTGTGTTGCTACTATGACTATCATGGGAAAGACCTGAAAGAGCCTCTTTGTTTTGTTGCTAAATTTAGAAGAAACGGCGTCAAAGGGACTATTTCCCAAGGTCACACCACACACACACACACACACACACACACACACAAGCATACACATGACCGAAGCACACACTCTCATAGATGCTTATGTGCTTATGAGAGGATGGAGACTGCCAGAAGAATATAGGAGAATAACACAAAACCAAGCAGAGAAAAAATCTGAGTAACCGAAAGTGTTCACTGGCACCACAAGGGCAAAGGAGCCCACATAACTGTATAGCGTCTTTTTCCTCTGTGGCCGTTTTTTGTTTTTTTTGCTCTTGATCATCTGAGCAGCTTAAGCTAATATGCAGAACATGTGATTTCTAAAGCAGAAAACATGATTAAGGCTCTTCTCTTTCTGAAAAAGACCCTCTGCAGTGCAGCAACCTTATAGGCTTAGTAAACACTCACCCGTGTAGTCTGGGTCAGGAGACTACGGTGCTGCACGGCTGATTATCTATCACAAATGGGTAATCTATCACATGATCAAGTCAGATGTGCTGGCTCTGGGCCACAGCTGAAATGAAGGTGACATTGCTTGGAAATGTCACAGAACGGCAAACAATACCAGCAGGGGCACTCAGTTGCTTTAATTTCAGTTTGTGGGATTTTGACTCTGCATATTTCACACACTTTCTCCATATTTTGGTCGTTATATTACTGCTTGATTTTCTGAAGCAAATGCATTTTCTGGATTAGTGACAAGGGGAAACATTTCATATGTGGGCTTCTTTTCTTCTGCAATGTCAACAGCATGTTTTAGAAGGAAAAATTAGGAGTGCTTTTGTTAGTCTTAAGGTGTCTTTTTCTCTCAAGCGTAAAAATAACAGTGGCTGTGATCTGAGCTTCCTAAAAGAAGCAGCAGATGAACGTATTAAAAGAGTGAAGAGGTCAGAACCTTGTTTTGTTTTGTTTTCATTTTGGATTTTGCCAGGAATTTAAATGGATTGAGTTTCCGTGTTGTTGAGCGGCGGGTGTAACCCGAGACTTCATCTGAATTGTGTTTATGAAAACCTACAGTGCTACAACGACCCTGGACGGGACACAGCCACCCAAAACAGACACACACACACTCACACACACATGCAACACGCACAAACACACACATACACACACAAGTCCAAAAAAATGAAATAAAACTGTGCAAAGGGCTTATAGGATAATCCAACAGACTGGAGTGTACTACATCGTCACAGGAATTAAATTCCCTCCTAGTCCAAAAAAGGGACAGGGCTTGTTCCTGGGTTTTTGTGGCAGCAGAGATCGGTTGGTGGCTGTCACACACACACACACACACACACACACACACACACAGAGTGTCAGCATGCTGGTGCCACAAAAACGCTCTCTTTTCCTCTTACATGTCACACAGGCCTTTCTCTACACCTACTTCCCATGCTTTTCTCATCACCTAGACTGTAGTAGAGTTAAAGTGGTCTTTTGGTGATTTTATATTACTACTGTGATATTTCAAGACAGTCAGCAGACAGGCAGCCTTATGTTATACCAACATGTGCAGTAACATGAGTGGCTGAATTAAACACTCTCTTGCTCCATGCCACATTTCTGAAAATCTGAGACAATTCATTCACTGCCTGTGGTGATTACAAAAGGAAATCTCCAACCACAGTATTTCGCAGGTCCTACTCCATACTGTAAATATGGTGCTGTGACACTTGAAGTGAGTGTCCTTGTCAGGTCAGTGGACGCACGACGGCCCTGTGGGGACGTGATCTTGATAGTGATAAACGGTCACTCTAACAGACAACTAGCCATGATATTCCAATACGAACAAACAGACTCCTCCATGATCCCTGCGGCTATGCACACTCCTAGATCGCTCTCACACAGATGCTTAATGAAGTCTTTATGGACCTGGTTAAAGGCTACTAGCGGCACACGTTTCCCTGCAAGCTAACTTACGCCAGAACATGAAAACCGCCAGACTCGAGGGCCAGCGAGTGCGCTGTGCGTGCACAACACTTTCCAGTTAAGAATTTGAGAGGCACTAATGTGGCAAAGCCTTTTACAGATATTGTATGGGTTTCAGGTTACCTCAGGATTGAAATCTCTTATATAGCTACAGAGCACATGACTACAATGAGCTATAAAAGGAACAAAATGATGATCCAAATCAAAGTTGTGCTTTTACAATAATCCGGTTCAATCTGTAGAGATTTCAGAATGGCTAGAGAGAGCATGTTCACTATTACTAGATTGCTCTATCTGGGGCTTCAGTAATAGTACTGTCACTGTTAAGGCCACACAATGCCAGCAATATGTAACAGTATACTCTCCTGTGACCCACTAATATATGTCATTGGTATGTAAATACACGTTTTCAACTCTTCGACCCAAATATCAATAAATGACTCATAATTTAATAAGACAATAGCATATATTTCCACATCACAGCTAACATTACTTTATGAAATCCTTTCTATAAAGTGTTGGCTCTACCCCATTCTGGCTGGATTGTTTTTGTTTCTGGTGTATTTTAAGCTCCATATTGCAAAGTCAGGCAGATATTTCACCTTGAGGAATATGTCCTTTAGCTTCTGCCAGCTCTGTGCCACTCAGCACTTTTTTTCCTGGGCTCCAGAAATCATTATCAGCCACCGTGGGGTATTTAAACAGCAGCCAAGTCACTACTTTGATATTCCACCTTCTCTCTGACACACTTAACCCCCACTGATCTCACTGAGATGGGCGCGAATGGAGCAAAGATTTGGGGGCAATTCAGCATCCAGGAGGGGTGTGCGTGTGTGTGTGTGTGAATGTACATGCAACCATAAGATTTTGTCCAGGTAGCATTACACCACCACGTGCAATTTTAGGCATGGTTGATTTCAGCTGGACCTAATCAACCTGGAAAGCATGTAAAATTAATCCTTTTGAGTCCTTTCCTTTTTTCCTGTATCATCCACCAAGCCCCTCCACATTTCTCTTGATAAAGGTGTATTAAGAAAAATCAATACTGCTGTGCAACTTGCGTAACCTTCATAACCTTTTTTTCTCTCCATTTTGTCATTCAAATAAGTGGATTCCAACTGCATACCAACAAGCAATTCTGCCCTTTGAAGCTGCATCCCTAATATTGGACTGTATGCATGTAGAATCAATCAAGATACATCTCATCTCATCATGTCTTTCTCTGACCGAGAGAAAACAACAAATGAGAGAGAAAATCAGAGAGGCTTTTGTGTTTAGCTTTAGTTCATGTTTGTGTGTATTTGTGTGGGTGTGTGGGTGTGTGTCTGTGTGTGTGTGTGTGTGTGTGTGTGTGTGTGTGTCTGTGTGTGCACGTGTGTCATGTGCAAAAAGGTGCATCATTGGGTCATCCACTGTGTATGAGAGGTTAGTTGCATGGGTGAGAAGCTAGATGAGCTCATTATCTGTGGTGGGATTCTCTGAGGTTAATTGGAAGGTCAAAACAGTAAGGTCACAGCACACACACACACACACACACACACACACACGCATACCTACCATTCATGCCATTGTAGATGCTTCGATGATGCGGGGATAGCTCATCTCCAGCTGGCCTCCTCTGCCCGTCTCTCACAGGGCTCCCAAACTTCATGTGGTCCGGGCTCATGCTGTACTGGTGCCTGTTAGGTTCCGGGCTGCCCCCCTGAACCACACAGCCCTTCTCGTGATGCTCGCCACTCCCTAAATGTGCCTGTCGGGGCTCTGGGCTCCCGCAGCCGAGACTGCTGATGCTGCCCCGGTGGTGCCTCTGATAGAGCTCCCCGCTGCCTCCCTGCCCTAAGAAGTGCTGCTTCTGACCCAGCAGGAGGTCGGAG